>VYZR01090681.1:46164-59160 GCA_013400675.1 Oxylabes madagascariensis
AACAAAAGTAGCTCTGAAACAGAATGAAAAGATATCCAGCATGCTTTCCAGCAACTCGTGTTTCAGTGCACTAACTTTTTGTAGCAATATAGCTATAGGCTGATCAAAAAAAGAACAGAAACAAAAGTATGATAATGATTCTTGTGGATAAGAACAAACCTTGCACAAAGAAATTTATTTAGTGCTTCCTTGTCTCACAAAGAATAATATATTTTTAATCATAAATTCTACCCCAAACTAAAACTATGTAGTTCTGCAGCAGTGGGTTGGGTTTCTGTAACTTTTTTTTCCAACTCACATAGCAAGGAAAAAAAACCCCACCAACAAAAGAACTCAAGAAATTTACTCCAGAATATTTTTTCCTTCATGTTCCTCCCTCATCAGCAACCTGTTGTATCCCTTATCCATCCTGGCTTGATCTTCCATCCAGTTTCCAGATTCTGCCCCTAAGCCTCCACTACCTCCCTTCTTCCTTTGTGTAGTTGTCCAAGGACTTGAGGACATGCAGCTCTTAAGGCGTAAGTGCTGTTTGCATTGAAATGTGGTGCCACATTTCACTCTCATTCATTTTTCCACACTTGAAAACTAGATAAGCAGCTCAGAAGCCTTCTGTCTGAAACCTTTCCTGGGGAAGAAGAGGAGAACAGTAACTATGAGTCCTTTCAAACTGACAGCCAAGTGTGGTAGCTCACATCAGTGCTGCAGTGGATAACTGCTCCCCCCTGGATGCAGCTCTGAGGTGGAAGATGTTGCTGTGACAGGAAATGACAGGTGGAGAAAACACTCCTGCAGCACCAAGGGTGCAGCCACTCCACCATCAGTCACAAGGAAAGAGAAGTGACTTGAGCTGTGTCCAGCTTCAGGGAGCAGAAAAAACCACGGCTGGGCTCTGAGCTCAGTGCTGCTGTACACTCTGCTTACTGGATTTCTGAAGCTTGTCATGCTATTAGTCTTTGTCTATTAGCAGAGGAGATTGGTACAAATAAATAAGCAAAAACTTTTTTTTTAGTGTCTCTCCCTTTAATTAGTTGAACACCATAAATAGATGCTTCATGTTTAAACATCTTGATTATAGACCTCTGGGGGACCTTGTTCTTAACCTGCTTACAGAGAGCAGATAAAGACGTTTAAGCTACAGCCTAGCTTTGAGGAACATTTTTCATTTTGACCAGCTCCTGAAGCCAAAAAGTTATTATATTTTTCAGGTAGGTTGAGTAATGAGCTTTGCAGTAAGCTTCAGTAACTCTTCAGAGCAATTCTGTTACTCTCCTCTCTTGCCACTTGTTTTCTACAAACCGAGCAGTTTCTTGCTCTGACATGATGTCACTTTTTTGTTAAGACGGAAAGACCAAATGTGGATCCTTCTATTAATACATGAACCCCGCAACTTGCAAAAAGCCAAGAACACTTATTTGAAGTAAAATCTCCTTAAAGGACAGATGCATGTAATTCTCACCTGTGTGAGCATGCTTGGCTAATGGGAAATATATGCATGTATGCACACATACACTGTAAAAAAAAATCAAACTTCAAATATGAACGAGAATGAGTCAACTGAATTTTCTTTACTCAACCATAGCTGAATGCTGGATCTATTCATGTTTTCACAACAAAAACTAAATGCAAAGGGTATACCATGAATAATTTTTAATTGTTTAAGTCTCTTCACAGTTTATAATACAGAGCATTCCTTTAAAAGTGGTGTTTTATGTTCTATGTAAATGGGACTAAGTAAGAAAGTAAAGAAATCCTCTGAAATAAGTAGTGTTGACAGATTTTTTTGCTACTTACTTTACTTTAGGATTTGGTACTTAATGCTGACAACTTCATTAAAAAAACCAAATAAAAGCAACACTAATGAAAAATCAACAGGAATTAGACACTATCCTCCATCTAACATGTCTCAAAACACTAGCTGTCTGAAGCACAAGACTGCATTAAATCTGGTTTTTTTAACCAGGGTGGTGGGGCAACAGCATCCTTATACCTGGAGTCAACTCAGCAAGACCCAGCTCTGTGTTTCTCACCCACCAGTAAGACATTCATAAGAAAATTAGTAATGGCTGAAAAACTGGATAAAGAAGTTAAAAAAAAAAAAAAAAAAGATTCTCTGCAAGCCCTCTTCAGTTTTGTACCAATATCAAGTGGCCCCTATTAGTGGTAGGAAGTATGCATGAAAAGAAACAAGACCTGACAGCCCGGAGATCAGCAGCTCTGGCTCCACGCTGGCCTCGGCACCTGCTTCAGCTCAGCAGTGCACAAGAGCTCTGTGGGAGCAGGGCAGGAGAGGAGGGTGGAAGGCCATCAATAATTCACGGCTGAACAGCCAGACGGAAGACGAAGGGACTGCACACTGCATGGTGATTTCAAAGCTGGCATTCTTGAGAGTGTTCAAGGCTGTTAATGTGAGCATGGCCAGCAGGTATTTACTGGTGTCTTCCAGCACATAAATGAGCTGCTGGAAGGAGCTTACTCTAGACTGCATCCCAGACCTAAACAGCTCTCCAACCTGCTTGCTGAGATGGGTCGGTCTCTACCGGAAATTCAACACCAGTTTGCCTCCTTTCACATTCAGGAATCAAGTTCACAATCAGAGAGGTCTGACTGCTTTCTAACATTTAACACTGTTATCAGAATTAGGCTTCTGATATGTAGGCTACTGACAGGTTTTCAGGTCAGGCACCTAATGCTGCAAAATAAACAAAATCAAAACAACCACAGATTTCTCTGCTCATAGTCCTTATTTAGACAAAAGATTAGCCACCAACTTCCATGTATCATTTGTCTGGTCACTTCTGTTGCTATCCTGAATCCATGGAGTCAGTAACAGCCTTTTCAATGTAATATCAACTTCAATATACCTGGATGCAAAGATTTCTGTCACTCGATCACTGCATTGTCAGCCTCTGAACTGCAGGTCACCCTGAGGGTTTAATGCTCATCCTTCTGGCATCAGCAGTTTCCCACGTTGTTTGGATTTCTGTCCTTCCCACTACCCTGTTACTAGCCACAAGTGACTGTCACAAGCATTTTGCCTTTGCTTTCCAGACATAGTAAGAGAGGAATTTGTATTCTCTAACTTCAGAACATGCAGCTCCTCTTTACTGGTTCCCTGGATTTCAGAGGAAGTCACTTCCCACCTCGCTGTGTCTTTACTTCCAAGTGCCTCAGTCTCCTCATCTCCTTTGTCATCCTGCTCCCCACCACACAGCTGTACCTCTGAAAGTACGCGAACTTGTCATTCTCTAGTCCCAAGCTTGGAGAGCTCTCAGGGCAGTACCAAACACGCTCAGGAGGGAGAGGGCTCCAAAACCCACTGCTTATTCAGTCTTGCTCTATATATTTGGTGCTCCCTCTGAAACTCGCTGTTTGCACAGCTTTTGAGCCCACTGTCACACCCACTTTTGGTGGGGACGGGAGATATCAGATACAACCACAATTCTATGATTCTACAAAAACAAGTGGTTACATATTAGAGGGAGTTCATTCCTTCATGTCAGGGCTGTGGCTGTGGGAATTCCTGCAGCGAGCACTTAGCACTACTTGCCTTCAGACAACACGCACACAAGAGAGACCTTATGTATGACCCAGATATATGGGAACAGCTCCTGCTAAAACTTGCAGTCAACTTGGAGATGCAAACCTGAGAGAAGCTGTGTTTCTGTTACTCTCCAGACAACCTAAGAAGCCTTTCCTCTCAGCAGGCTACAGCGCACCCAGTTTAATACCAGCACCAGTTACATGCCTCCATCCCAGTTCAGGGCTATTTGTTCTTGCCTCTGCTTCAGAGCTTGGTGCCCTTGCCAAGGTTCCAACACAACTTGTTGTGAATCAAGACACAGGAAAAGCTCTACTTGGTTGTAGTGCACAGAGTTGGAAGACAACTGCTTATAAACATTTGGGACACAGGGGAGGGCAAATTCTTGAACAGAAAGACAAACAGCCCAGAGTTCATTATTTAAAATGCATTTGGTCACCTGTTGAGAAATTCACAGGAAGCTTTCCCTCAACCTTAGACAATAGCAAAAGTTACATTGTTTTCAACATGAACAATATATGCTTCATACCTTAATCACAAATGAAAAAGGAACTATCACCTTAATAGGTAAGTGCTACTGGGTACCTCCAAGTGTATGTTGGCTTATCATTAAGGGAATCTTACTAGAGACTTCAAACACTGCAGGAATCCATATTTGCAGTTTTACTCAATATCTGCTGAAATACCCATTCACAAAGCATAAACACAGGTATGCACTCCACATTCGCCCTCACTTTTCACACCACATTTTCATGTGGCAGATTTAAGAACAAATGACACTAAATTTGTGACATCAACAGTTCCTCCTTGTTACTAGAAATTAAACTGCTCAGTTACCATATAGTGTCTTTCACTGTTCTAATTCTGAGAGGGTTTTCATGTTCATGGGAGTTTCAACAGGCATTGGGCCATGAAGTTTTTCTCCATAAAATACCATAACATGTTTTAGTTTGTTATTCCTTTATTATTAAAAAACTCCTCGTGATGATAACAATCTCAGGTTTTCCATATATTTTTACATTCACAGCTCCAACTATTTTCTGATAATTTTCACCGATAAGTTTGCATTTCATTAGTGTTTATGAGCATTTCTATGAAAGTATAATAACTCATACCACTGAAGTTGCGTGCACAGTTTGTTCACTCCTCACAGCACTGTTCCAACATATGTCAATCTTAGGTATATAGAAAATTTCAGGTCACTTTTGCACCGATTTATTGAGAAAATACTGACAAATTACTAAGTAAATATTAACAGTATGCTGAGTATTACCTAGCTGAACAGAACAGTTTAAAGGATCTGTGATGAGTAGGAGGCAGGAATACATTCATGCCAAACCACTGAACTAGACTGGTTGCCACTGCCAACAGCTATGCTTTGGCTGATGAAAGTCTTTGAGAAACAATTGCTATATGCTCTGCACAAAGAAGTACAGATATGAATTATCCACAAGTAGTATTATTCTAAATTGCTTTTGGATTTTTCTTTACTACAGCCTTCCTCAGATCTCTTGTGTTATTTAAAACTAATGATGTTTCAGTCACTCTAAAATGTTACATGTAACCTGGTATATTTGCTTCATCTGAATGATGCTAAAGGCAACTTCTGGCATGCCCCAGTTGCTGAGTTCAAAACAAATTCTTAGTGATGTATGCATGAACAGGGGTTTGCTGCTATATAGCTCTGTCCTAAATGGAAATATCAAAAAAGTCTGTCTTTTTCGACTGAGACCTCTGGGAGCTGGAAACTAAACTAGCATAAAATATCCCTCTCTCCCCTTCTTTGAGGTGAGACACATGGTCAGTGGCTGCAGATAATGGCAGAGGTGAGCAGTGGGATGCTGGAAGAGACCTTGCATCACAAATTTGGGACAATATATTTCAAAGCCTGCACTTGGCCTCCTATACTTGTATTCCTCTCCTTGTTGCTGTTGCTTTATCTGCTAATTCTTTATCAGAATTTCCTCCTGTAGAAAGCAAAATGAGAAATCTCTCTTTCCTGCACTTTAATCAACCAACCAGCCTCAGCGTCTGAGGTCAAGCAGGGATAGAGCCACCGCTCCTCTGCCAGCTCCCTGCCATGGCCTGCTTTGCCCTCCACAGCAGGTCAAATGGGGCTGTGCAAGCAGCAGCTGGACTTGAGATGCTGCCTCTTAGAGCATGTTGTTGAGGGATCAATCTTATGCTCCATTTTCTTGCATTGTCTTGGGTCAATCTGGCCTCTTAAACCAGTAGCAGCCCTTCTACAAGTTTTTATTTTTCTCAATAAGGATCTCAAGGAATAGCAAAAACATTTGACTTGGATGTTTTTCTCTTTTAAAACAGAAATGTAGAAAAAGTATGTTCTGTATTTTCAGCTTTATCTGTCTGCACAATTTTTAAAATAACTCGAGATGTGCATGTTAGAGGATGCTGTTTCTTACAAACTTTTAGTCCTTCTATTACACTAAATCGCATTTATGAATTAGGTCTCATCATCACTAAAGCATAAGCAAGCTATAAATATAACACCAACTGCTATTACTGTTAGCTCTGGGAGTCCAAAACTTAGTCCAGGGACATTTCTAATTGCAACTGACATGAACCTTTGATTTTTGCTCTAATTAACTGAATGAGCAGTGAGCATAAAACTGTATTTTGGAAAAGTAGTCTTACAAATCTATTCCTTACCTGGCTGGCAGGTAAGGAATTCTGTTCAGTGACCTTCACAACTGGGTGAGGAGTTACAGAAAAGAAAACCCACAAAGATGGAGAGCCTCCCTGACTCAGACATAGGCCATGGAATTAAACCTGGTGTTTGCTTCAAGTCACAGACAGCAATCAGTGATGAAGGAGAGAATTGCTTGCTCATCGTCTCTTGGATTTTAAAGATGCTTCCCCAACACAATTAAAACTGAATGCCCAAATACCACTCAAACAGGTAAAATCTGGAGCAAGCCCTGGGCTTTCATCATCCTGGCTCCTTCTTTGCCTCAGCCAGCCTCAGGAAGGGGAACAGGCCATCACCATTCCAGCAGCTCCCCAAGACTGGTGGCTTTCTGCCAGTGAGCACTTACAGCCTCTTAAAAAGAAAAGCACTTGTTTCTGGATAAGGACAAGGTGGACCCCGGTTCTTGCCACAGGCATACTGGGCCCCTGGGGACAGGCTGTGTCTCCTCAGTCCTGTTTGAACCTGCTGCATGTATTAGTGCAGATGAATCAAGTTTGACTCACCCATCCATGCATGTGGGACAGCTAATGGAAATGGATGCAGCTTCCTCCACAGACAAAGCACATAAAATGACTCTTGCACAGCCAAGCTAAGTATCTTTAATTAGCAACACATCACCATTACAGGTTTTAAAAGGAAAATTCAATTTGCACCTAATTTGAAAGCTTTTTACAACCTTTAATTAGTAGCAACTATCTTAGCTAATAAAACTAAATACCTTCTGCACACGCTGTTACCTAAGAGGGCATGAGGTGCAGCTGCTCAAGCAATCAGCCTTTCACAAGAGCACTCTGGAGACAGCAACAGAGAGGAAACCTGGAGCTCTCCAAGGGCCCATGCTACCACTGCAGCAGCTTCTTGCAGGGTCCCTGGCCAAGCCCTCTGTGCAGCTCTGCCTCCAGAGCACTCTGCTCTCCATAGCTCCTTTGACAGGCTCCTCCAAGAAATGAAGAAATTCCAAGGAATATCCCAGCTGAAAGAGGCAGGTTGCCCTAACCATAGCAGTGTGTTGCAAAGGAAAAGCTGTTGCATTGCCTTGCCCTGTCTCCAACCCACCATGCTGAGCAGCTGCTCAGTGTTTCCAAGCTCATGCTCTTCCCTGAGCAAAAGGGAACACTTGCAGATAGGGTGGGGCTGCTGCAGCAGTTTAGGATATCAGTGCCCTCAGCTGTGTGTATGATAGGAGCTGCAAATTCCCCCAGGAAAGTCTGCAGAAGCAGATCAGACTGCAGATTGTACTCTCATGTCTTAGTGCAAACACCACTGCAGAAGAGCTTTACTCTATTATGCTGGGCTCTGAAGAGGCGCAGCTAAGGCTGAGACCACACACTCTTTCCAGTCTCGTGTGCAGAGGGTAACACACAGAGTAATAACACCAGAAGCCACTCTAGTTAAGGTTCCCTTCAAGCTCAGGCTACAGCAAGCTGAGGGTGCATGACATGAAGTGGACACTTGCAGACAGCATTTTTGTTTGTTCATCTTCTGCTCCTCCTCTAGATCTGACCTCTAGCACTGCAGTGGTGTTTTAAAAAAAGATAATGGTTTACCACCTAAAACCCTACCTCTCCTCTTTTCCAGCTGTGAACCACCTGCAGTCAGACTGTGGCAGTTGTGGCTGTCACCATCCCTCTTGTGCAGATGACTCTGGAAACAACAGCCTCTAAGCAGTGAGTCACAGTAGTCAGGTAACTTTGCTTCCCAAGTGGCACAACCCCCAAATTTAGTAACTTAAAGCCTCAGAGGGCTAGGTAGATTGAAGTAGAGCAAGCGTGTCTGCACGGTGGGACCCTTCACTTACCTTTTCCCTCAGAAGAAAGCCTACCAGCTGAGAGCAGACTCACAAAAAACCCAAACCATGAAACATCTCTAGGATCTTCTTGTATCACAGAGGGCGAATCTCCTCTGCACAGTGACTGGAAAAAGACCCAAATGCTTTGCTGTTCTCAGTGTCTCAACCTCCTTTAGAGCCTCCAGCCACGTGAACTTTGAGCTACACAACTTCAGCAATTTTCTCAAGTACAAGTCTTTACATGAGCAATATGTTCAGTTCATCAAAAAAAGCCTGCATTAGCAAAAATCAAGTATTTGCCTTGGAACCCCCATTTCAGAGGATTGCTCATTTTCTTTTGCTGTGCATTTTGTGGGGAATGTATGAACTGCCTTTGGCAAAGATCTGGCAGCAGAATCTACAACAGTATTCTGAGAAGCGACTTCTTATCTGATTACAGCAAGACTGTTGGTCACATCTCTTCCCTGACAGCTCAGATGAAGAAAAAAGTGCTGCATTTTGTTCTGTATTTTGTTTTTGTTGTTATTTTCACTGTCACTACTCCATACCTGTCAGCTTCTTCCCACTCTAAGCAGTTTAGGGTCTTGTTTTTTTTTACTTTAGGTGTTCATTTTAACACTGAGAGCAAAGGAAATAGTTACATATGTATTATATTATCCTGAATACTTGTTTTATTCAACACCTAGATCACAGGCACTTTCTCATTCAAAGCAACATCTGAAAATTGCATGCTTATTTTAAAAGATACCTCAAACTATTGAACAGTACACTAAAACAGGGGCTGCTATCAAACTCTGGTTCATTTGACAATAGCATATATTTTAACTACTTAAAACTTAATGGAAAATTGTAGAGTTAAAGAAGTACCTTTGAAGCTCTATACACATTTGCATGAAAGTACAGACAATTTAAAAAGCACTCAACCTCCTGCGGCCACACTGACCTAAGAAAGCATATTTGCTAAATCTATTACTACTGGCAATATTCAGTACACCAGAGCAAATCAAATCAAATCAAATCAAAATCAAGTTCTTGTTCTCTGCCAGAATTTACCCAGTGTCTCTCAACAAGACCTAGAAAGCCCAATGCCAGCCCATACTTCCTTTCACCATGCAGGTGAAAGCCAGCTGGTTCTATCTGGATTTCTTCTGTCCTTCAGTCACAAGAATTGAACCATGCATACATACATAACAGTGATTTCTCAAAGTTTCAGAGCACAAAACAAAAATCACACCAAATTTACTCATTATTCAGCAGCACTTTCTCTCTCCTTGGCCCTGTTTTGATCTCTGTAAATGATCAACATTACTTTTTTCCATTTTCTGTGCTACAGTCACTGATCATAAATAACAGAGCAAACGTGTGAGCACATAGTTTAAGGAGGGCTATCCTGGTTCATTTTGTTATCAGCATCAATTTCAGCATTGCATTTTTTCCTGGACATCTCTTACCCCAAGAGCAGTGCCCTGTCATTCCTGATTAAAATTTTGTTATGACTTTAAGAAATAAGTGTACATTTAAGCTAATTTAGGCTAATAAAACCCTTTTCCTCTCCACGTTAATCTACATTGTGTTCTCTGCCACAGTACTGCAGACTTGAACATCACCAGTGGTTTATGAGCAGCAATAAACTGTGCTGCAGATCAGACCCAAGTCATGTTGGCAGATCAATTTGGAGGCCTGGGCTGGAATAAAAACGTGGCACAAGGGAGGCATACTGCCAGAGCCATGTACATAAAACATGTAAAGATGTGTGCATGTTTACATGCCTGGTAATGGCCAGGATGGGGAGGAGGTCCAAGGCTGAAATTGCACAGGAAATTTCTAAAAATCAGGATTAAGATGCATTGCTGGGATATGAAGGAAACCCTGCACACAGGCTGCCTACACTGTGTCTGACCCAGAGCTCTTAGTCACATTTCCATGAACAACATTAAATGCAACTTACATGGAACAGTATCTGTGTCACTGGGCTTATTCAAACAGTGTAAGCAACCCTCTCCTCTCCAAGTCACTCACGATGAAACCTGCAGTTTCAGATGCTGCAGGAGGCATCAGAAAGGTATTAGGGTATACGTTATTATCATCCTTTAACTGCTGCACCTAAATAAAAATAAACCATGGGGAGAAGCGCAGGGAAAAGTGCAGCAGAGGCCCAAGCTGTTTTGCACAGCATGCTCCTCCCTGATCTATATTATTCTCCAAGATCACTTACAGACCTTTTTTACTGATATGGAAAATTCACATTAATGAGCCCCAAACACACATCAGCAGTAAATAGAAGAAAAGATCTCACTGGGAAGTAATCAAATGAAAAGGGTATGGCGAGAGTGAGGCAGGCACTGGCAAAGAAGGTAAAGGCTGCCCTGGGATCCCACCACCCCATGGCTTCAGGCAAGGCTGCAGACAGCTTGGGAACAAAGGTGAGAGGCCAGGCTCTCAACGAGGTGAAGGTCAGTAGGTGCTGGAGGTGTGGGGTGGGCCCGCATACTAAACCATCAGTCCAGAAAAACACTCAAACACATTAACAGAGCTGCTGAGACTTCCTTTGTTCCAACGTGTCGCATGGGAGCCAAGCTGCCTGTAAATGCAGAGCACTTACATTTTTTGATCTCTGGCAAGCAAACAGTGCTCAGTCCCAGTGACTTATCTGGTGGGACCTGATCTGCCTTGGGTCCTCCAAATTTCCACTTCTGACAAAAATCTTATCTTCTTTCTCTGAAAGGCAGCCCCAAGGCAGGTGACTCTTCCTCACCTTTAAAATAGATTACTTGTCAATCTATTTTAACTCCAGTCAAAAAACTCAACCTATTTTAGTAACTCCAGTCCCACAGTTCTGTGCAGTATGAATCTGAAGCAACAGCCTTGCTCTGCCCCACACATGAATGTGAATACCTGACACAGGATTTCTGTTGACTTTTTTACCACAGACCAGGATTCAGCTTGACTCTGCAAGATCCTAGCAGGGGGTGATGGGAGGACAAGCAAATGTCTGAAAAGCTTATACCAGCAGTCTTTTAGTGACGACAGCACTCAGCTGCATAGCTTCTTCAAGTTATAATAACTAAGATATTTTATAATAGCTACTGTACAAGATGATTCCAGGGGATACAGCTACTACAGAGTAATCAATCCCATAGGATTAGAAGCAGTCTTCTGAGCCTAATGCCTGTTAAGGCATCTAAGAATTATTCATCATCTCATGATAACCATATTTTCTCTAATGTATTATTACTTACATGTTAATGGCACCCTTACAACATTTAAAAGCCTACTGCATCCAGCACCATGCTGTCATTTATTTCCTGTATATGTACCACTTGCTGTCATCAATGTCTCCTCTCAAGCCTTTTTAGCTGTTGACCCAATTCAATGCCTTCCTGGAGAATGCCTTCCTAGCTGTAATTACAGTATAGAAGAACTTCACAATAAATGCATTTCTCCAGCATCCACAGCATCTGTTAACTCTTCTCTTAGCGTATGTGCCTGCCTACCAGGCGTATTCCAAAAAGATATGCATTTGGAAGCACAAGCTCTGTGTTTTGCCCGTACAATTCACCTAAGAATAAATATTTGGATACAACTAATCAAAACCAAGCTAATGCTTTAGTTAGCATTTTGCAGTGCTATACAGGCTTAGAGAATAATTTGGGCATTCTGGCAATCTGTGGTATCTGCAATCGAGCTTTACCTCGGTGGTGATTATAGCATGGCCATCACTCAATTTAACCTAATTTGGGTGTTCTTTCTCTGACACCTTGACGCTAAGATTGCAATGAGTCCTATCTACAACATGATAATTGTAACACACATTAGAATAAGACAGGCCATACACTATACTCAGTAGCAACCTCTAAGATTACTTGAGCTGAATGACCTTTTTAATAGGTATAGCCTAATTCTATAAAGTAATATATGCATGGTGTTTGTTTCCATTTTCCTGTGATTTTCCAGTATTCTTCCCTTTCCGCAACTCAGATCTGCACTGGAAGTAGTTAGTATGCTGACAACTTGCCAGATGATCCTTGTTATCCATCATTCATAGTCTCAGACCAGGAGTCCCCAAATGTTTTAAAAAAAAATCAAACAAGCCACTACTACTTATGGCCCGCCACTCCCTACAGAAGAAACAAGGAAAGAAAACTGCTTTGAAGTTGCCCTTGTGGTTTTTCTCTTCCTGTGCTCTGTTTCCATGTAGGAAGGGCATCATCTACTCTTTCTCTCTTCATGGAAAAGTGTTTTCATGCCCATATGAACCTGGAGCTTAGAAAACAATTTGCACAATTTCCCAGTCAGCAGTAGGATCTCCAAAGCCGGGGCACAGAGCTGATGGGGCTGTGCTGTCCTGTGCAGGTGAGATACCAGCTCTGAACACAGGGTGAGCGTGTCCAGCCACGCTCACATCTCATGTACAGACTCATTCCATCCATAGGCAAGCAACTGACAGGGGTCTCAATCCCAACAATAGGCAGAGGTATCCTTCGAAATCAGGACACCCAGAACAGAAGGATGCAGAGCTTCCTAGGCATCCATAATCGTTCATCAGATTTGGACGCACAGCACTCAAACAAAACTTGAGAGAAATGAAAGGAAACAGGGCTAGACACCAGCAGGGGGTGATGAGAACAAGTCGGGAATATCAACCCCACAGCCTAGACTGAAGTGTTATTCTCTGTTAACTATTAATTAACCAACAGCTAGGAAGCACTGACCAGTAAGGAACAAATATGACAAATGAAAACTCACCAAAAGACAAAGCTTGTGTCAGTCTTGCACAAGGTTTTACATTGACCCCAAACTCCAATAGAAGACCCAAGAGCTAATATTCATGTTCAAAACATCACAGCTTTGTCTCTCCAGCATCACAACACCAAGACTTAGCAGTTCTTCAGGTTACTAGGTAAGAGATATTAAGTTGCATTCAGGCACTAAAGAAAGCAATTGCCACAATTCAATAAA
>VYZR01090682.1:0-15305 GCA_013400675.1 Oxylabes madagascariensis
GAAAAATGTCATGTTAAAAAAAAAAATCCTGATGATAATAGCCACTTTCTGGACAGCTTGCAAAAAGGTGTTTGATTCTGCTAACTAGGGGCAGGCATAGAGATAACATCATTTGCTGTCGTATCTGGCAAATATCACAGCAACTGGTGCGAGGTTTTGTTCAGCAGCAGTTAAATGGAGTGGCTATATCTGTGTGTTGCTTTCCAGTAAGATTCTTTAGATCTGTGGCTGTCAAACTCTGGCAGAAGTACAGAATATAGTGATAAAATTTTATGGCTTTTATAAAGAAAACAATGCATAATTCTTTGGCCAGGTTTAAAAAGATGAAAAAGATAGTTTCTGTGGCAATTAGAAAAATGTGGTTGTTTGCAAGGCAGTCTCAGGAACTGGTCGTGTTTGAAGGATGCTGGTCCTCACTGCAGCTCTGATTTCAGGAAGGATATTATGTCATTCCATGTACCCAGTGTATGGCCTGGATTGAATGGAAAGAAAGGGTAATTTATTTCTCTACAGGTTTATTTGAAAATGGTTTGGGTGCAGTGCTAGTACCAACGTAGTCTTCAAACAGCATTAACTGAGGATATGGTGGATTAATACACTTCTACCTGTCATGGTGTTGTTTAACGTTCCCTCTTGTAACCTGTAATCTGTCTGGGACAGCCAAGGCTGCCAAAGCCGGCCAGTGGTGCTGAGACTTTGGGGAAACTGCATGGTGAGGAGTTTCAAAGTTGTAACTTTTCTTCCTGCAGCTTGTTGCATGGATGGTCAGTCTGTGATCAATGACCTCTACTCCTCTTTTACAGCTTTCCAACCTGTTCTGCACAGAGCTGTGGAAATGGTATTTACATAGTACCTTGATCATGAGACGTATGCTACTGTTCAGTATATGAAATATTCATGTATTTTCGGTCACTAAGAATACATACATAGTTGCATCCTTCATTTCTTTTATTGATGTAAGGTGGGGACAGGATCCGCTGTTGGTGTCAGTTCATTAGCAGTAAGGTAATTATGTGTGCAGCTAGATGCTGATTTCTGTCTATAAGCCTATATGTAGACAGACACACATCTAGTACAAAACCAAGGCACACATTTTTTTCTACAGTGCCCCAAGGAAAGACTGATAATTTTGATACAAATAGTTGTGTTAGCATTACCCCAAAAAATCTAAGCCTAGCTAATATGGCTCAGTTCGAAACCTCCAGTTTACACTCTGGATGAAAAACCTAGATCCATCAATCCCTCACAGGACTTTCACCAAGTTTTGTTGGGTCAGCATGTCACCCTCTCTGCTTGCTTTGTTCAGACTGTAAGCAGTGCAAGGGTACTAGATCAGTCCCCATCCCTTTCCCAGAGGGTGCTGGAAGAGTACTCTAAAATGGGTGGAGTTATCAGTCTGTGCTTTTAGAGGTGAATGAGTTTTACCCCATTAACAAATGGGATTCATAACCAGCGAGAGTGCCACAGAGAAACTTTTCAATAATAAATTGAAAAGTAGATTAGGAGATGCAAGATGAGAACCAAAACTTGCTTTCAGTCATCCAGTTGCGTAAAGCATGTAAATCATTATTTAGTTGCTTGAATTTGTATATCTTTGAGTCACACATTTTAAGGCCATTGAGACAAAGTATTCGAGCCTAGCTACCCCAATTCTTGTGTTAGCATCTCTCCAATCTAATAATTTGAATTATAGCAAATGTTTAGAAAAAGATCCAGCCTGCATTTTAAGATTGTTGGAATGGTGAATCCTGCCTTGTTAATTGCTTTGCTGAAAACAGATCTGCCACGTGTTTAAGTGCTAAGCTGCCCTGGGGCTTGTTTGAATACCTGCTCTCTACTTCTTACCCAGTTATTTTTCACTTGCTGGTTTTCAGACTGGAGGCACCTAAAGTAGGGTTGTTATATCAGGGAAATTTTTTCCTCAGAGAAAGGAATGTTTTACAAAATCACAACATATCCAATTTACAATGTATAAAGCAGGCAAAGCTTCCAGTCCTGGTCAGTAATGCAGTGTGATACAAAGTGTTGCATGTACTGCTAGTTTTTCAGTCATTAGCTGCATGTACAGTTCTAAACTATGCTAATTTACTCTATCATATCACAATACAGCTTTTCTTCCTCCTTGAAAACAGATTTGCTGAAGACTATTTCCTTTGTATTTTCCTTTGGTGTTCGCTAAAAATAAACCAAATGAGTCATTAGAGGAATTATACCATTTAATCATTTCTAAAAAGAAAATCACCACAAGGGAAATGACAGGAACCAGACTGTTATTTCAATCAGATCATACTTTGAAAGTCCTAAATATTTGGTTCATGTACACCACCAACTCCTTGAGGCAGAATTACGAGGTGGCCTGTGAATATGAGTGGTAATTATCTGTTTGATATTAAACAGGTAATTTCAAGATGTGATCTTTTTGATGAATCCCTTTCCCCCATAAGCCCGTTAGTTTCCACACTGAAGGGGACACATGCCTCAGCATAAAGGAACAGGGTGTAGCATGCTTGGTCTGAGGTATTTATTCAAACTCTGTATGCAGTAACTGTATGAGAATTCATTAACGATTACTCATGTTTTCTTTAAATAAATAAGGTGGTGACTTTCAAGAATTTATATTACATGAGTCACAAAGTTGTTACTTCTTTCACAGTACACGGCTAAGCTCAGTGCAGAACAAAAAATATAAAAAGTAGCTGTAGGTAAAAAGTAAGGAAGAATTAAGGCCGTACCCCGAAAATGTTAAATTGAAATCATTGACTGTGCAGTACAGGTAGAGTGTAAGTCAAGGTGAATGAAACCCCATCTGCCCCAGCACAGACAGGCTGCTAAAGAAATGTTCCCTTTCATTTACAGTAAAATTAGATTCTTAGCCTGCATGTTCAGTTAGACAATAATATGAAGAAACAAATGAAAATAAGACAAATTCCTATTCCCAGTGAGTAAATTCCTGCCCACAGTGCGTAATGTTCTGTGATTTGTCTCAGTTTATGTCCACAGGCAAGAACAGTTGAGGAAAATTGTTCGATGGAGCGATATTAAATCAGACTTTCAACTTTTCAAGGCAAACTCTCCATTCAATGCTCAGCAGATGTTTTATACTCTTATGTGTTGCAATTTCAGTTTTGATCTTGAATGTCTACTATTATCTTTGGGTTACCTGGATTCATCTGGTTTGAGCAAGTTCTAGAGATGCAAACAAATGCACTTTTCTGTCTTATACTCTTCCCTTTGTAGTTAGTTCAAGGTGTTTAATTCTTCCCTTTTTCTAAGCACGAATAGAATTTGTGGAAAGTGTTACAGAGGTATACAAGTGACTTGGAAAAAATTTTGCAATTCAAGTGACTTAAATTTCAATGATTATTGCCCCATAAGAGCTAATATACTCTCATATTCAAAAGGAGGATTGGAAAGTCATGTAGATGAAAATGTTGCAGTCAGTCGTAGGCTGCATTAAACAAGCCCACATCAAATTCGTGGTATGCACACAGGTGTGGATTACAGGATGGGAACTGGGATACAATTAAAAAATTAAAGACTGTGCGTTTGGTCCGACATACAAAGAGGACAAAATACAGTTGTTCAGGCAACCTGACCCACAGCCTGTCTCATGTTCTGGATCCCGGCCGCTTTACCTGCGCGTGTTTAACCTCACTGACTGAACACAGGAAAGTGAAAGATTAACCAACAAGATTCAGCCTCGGTGGTAACGATACAAACACCCTCACTTAAGTCATCTCTGACCAGTGCTGGTGGTCTGCTGCCTCTTGAGCCTGTAAGCCGGTAAATCAGGGCAGCAGAAGTCTGCAGGTACTTTTCGGCCCCCGGTGCCTCCTCTTGGGGTGCCTCTGTGTCTACGCTCCAGCCCAGGCACGCAGGAGAGGACAGAACTGGGGCTAGGGCTGCCTGCAGCACCAGGAGGAGCATCCTTAGCTGCAGAGATACTTTGCAGACCTCAGCTGGGACATGGTCCATCCCCCTCCGCTGTCAGATATGGGTGGGACAGGTGTGTGCTCACAGCTGAGGGATCTTTGGATTGTTTGTTTCATGCACTCTTTGAGGTCCCTTAGAAACTGATACCCTATGTCACCTGAAGCTTCTTCATTATCTTTTCTTCCTTATGCACTCTTTCCTCAAGTCCTTAGACCTAGACATGGAGAAACTAGAGTTCTTCAATAAAATAATAGGATTTTAAAAAATACTTTTATTATGTAGTTGTACTCTGAATGGTTGAAGTATTTGTGTGAAACTTTAACACAAAAATTGTGAGCATCCTTAGAGGTTGCTCAGAGCTGAGAGTGCCCTGAGATGTGTTTATATTTAAAAAAAAAAATATTGGTCTAAAAGAGTGCAGTCCAGCTAATTAAAGTTTTAAAAAGCTGTTCTTCATAAACAACAGGAGATTTAAAAAGGACAAACCTTTACTGGAGCCACTATCTGGCAAAAAGATTCAAAAACTGAAGTTATCTGGAAATGCCTGTGTGTATTTAACTAGAAGTGGTGTATATGGTACTGGAGACTGGATTCGATTATAGTGGCTATTTCTGGCCTTAAAGCTTCACAACCACGAAGTGTCAGGGGCACTTCAGCTGGCACATGCAGGTTGGACACCAAAAAGTAAATCTTGGCTCTTCTTATGAGTTAGGAGACTTTTGCTCTCAATTTCATTGAAAGTAGGATTTCAGCCAAGGTGAAATCTTAACTTGAGGCTTTCTTGTTTTGAAATTGTGAAATGAACAGCTGTAGTTGTGCTATATATCTTCTGTATTGATCATGGAGGAGACTGAATTTCATATGAACCCCATTGTATAAGTAGAGAGAGCAATATTAAAAGACATTTAAGCCAATAAATGCAGGATTTATGCTCAATAAATGAATCACTAGAGTAATAATAATCAGAAGGGGAATTAGTTTAAATTCAGAAGAAGTGATAAGTCACTGTGGCATATAAAATGCTACATAACAGAAGTAAAATGGAAATGACTCACAAAAGTAGATTAATTAAGAGAATATGTACATAGCATTTTTGTTACTCAGTGTCTTATATCCGTATTTATACAAAAATCCCTGAAAGTAAAGTGCAGTATTTGTACTATCAGCACTGTAAATGTTAATTAAAAAATCTGCAGTTTTAGGTTCCAAACAGATACTATTATTTCTTGGCAATAGATGGTTATGTACTTTTAATTTTTATTCCTGTGCAAGCTGTGTATTCATTGATAGTGTCTTAGCCTCGCTCACTTTTTTTATCTTACTCCTATCATGTGATATTCTCAGATGTTTAATTGCACTTAAACAAATATATGAGCTGTTTCATATTGGGCATCACATGTGTTTGGATTAGTGCCGAAGGGACTGAGCAAACAGGACCCTTGTTACTAGGTTATTAAACAATTATCCGTAGTTGAGTTTGTTACACCTTTTAATAGCTGCTTTTGAGGGTAAAATGATGAAGTACATCTCCTGTGAGCTTGATCCAGTATATACTAGTTGTGTCATTTCTTACTTATACTCATTTTATAGATATATAAGTGTGAGCAAGTCAGAAAACCCTCATCTTTGTGCCTTGTGGTGCACTTTTTGCTTAAAAACCTGAGTTTCCCCATTCAGGTTCAGTTTAATGTGTCAGCTGAGCACACCATAATATGGTGGGAGAGAGGAGGGCTCAAGCACCTTGAGCTGGACTGTTTAGAAGAAGTTGAAGAGTAGACAGTATGATTCAGAGCACTTGGGAGTATTATGGCTTGGCTGAAAAGGATGTGTGTGACTCAGTTTGAAAATATCTTGTGGGTTTTTGCCTCTCATTTGGTACAGGACTGAGTTTAATTCTGCTGGGAGAAAACAATCACTCCATAGCAGTTCAGAACGCATGGGATTTTGACTAATATAGACACAGAGACGGAAAAAAGTGTCTGTCCTTGCAATAAGTTAGGTAAACTCGGCAAAGTAACTTGGTTTAAAATAATGGGCTGTGCAGTATGTCTTAAGAAAATACCATCTGCCAGGCATGGAAACTGCCTGCCTGGAACATACCAGACATTTTGCTTTCCAGTCAATGCCCTTTGCCAAAGAAGGACTCAGCCCTGCTACTTATCCAGATGAATCTTCTCCTGTGCTAAAAGAGCAAAATAATATGTCCTAATCATGTCAACTGGTATTGTTTAAATGATCTGGATGTTACAGCCCTTTGGCAATAGTTGTGCTCTCTTTTAATTGGATTGTGGTTGGAGGAAGGTCTGTTTGTGCGAGCAAAGTTTTTGGGATTTGGAACCAAAATCTCTATATATTTATTGTCGTCTCTCTCCTTTAGTCCCAATGGCCTAAAGGGTATCTGATTTTTCCCCCCTAATGTGTCACTAGTGTCTTTCATGGTTTGTTTATTTTAGTGATTTTGCTGTGCTTGTTTCTAGTCCTCCACTTCTTGAGTGGTTTAGGAATATGGATAAAAGTAGTAAATTCAAATCGCAATCTCTAATTTAATTCTAGCTTTTATCCTCTTTAGTTACATACACACACTCACTGGCATCCGGCACCCACCATTTTCTGGGAGATTTCTCAGCTTCCTTCCTGGAATCATTTGCAGGAAAATATGGCACCCTCGCCTTAAAGAAAAGGCAGTACAGCTTTTACTGCTGAATGGGTAGGGAAGTGAGGATGATGGTACAGCTTTTCCTCCTGTGTAACACTTCTCTGCAAGGAACTGCTGCTTCTCCAAACCCCTCAGTACATGCTGAACCATGTGGTTCTTCCCTGGATCTCTGACAACGCTTCCCCCTTCCTTACTGCACGTAGACCTTGGGCCAATTACTTCAACATCCAGTTATTCACATTATTATCCAGAAACTCCTGCTTTCAGATATTAGGTGTTAACACATCATGTTCCTGTGTTGGTAGAGCAGTAAAATGTCCCTCTGAGTCTGAGTGGGCATTTCTGTGCTGCTAAATAAAAGAGATGGGAGGTGAGCTTGAAGAACCTCCTGGGCTGCTGAGTAGGCTGCTGTTTTGGGCTTCTCCAGCTGGCTCAGCTCAGGCTAAGCTTCAGAGAGGAGTAGTTGTAGGTCGTGAGGACATGAGCTGAGTGATGCCACTTGACCAAAAGACAAGAATCAATCTGTGTTTCATTTAGCAGTGTAATTGTAACCCCTCTTGCTGCTGCCACAGAAGGCACAAAATGAGAAGAAACCTTGCTCACAAGGTCTAAAGATCCAATATTAAAGTTTCTGTAGTATTATCCCCCAAATGAGGTAATACAATTTTTAATGCTTGAAGTTTCTGATGGAAGTATGAAAAAGTAAATGTATCCTGTCATGAGGTGCCTTTTCATTCCTGCAAAAATGCAGAAATAAATTCTGTTTAAAAGCCAAGTACTTGAGTAATTTTCATTGTATCATACTGTGAAACAGACAGTTCATATTAGCTAACCACAACCCCATCCTTCTCCTTTTCAAATCAGTATCCCAAATCTGTGTAAGGTCAGAACTTGTAAAAACCATTCCAAATAATTACATCATATTGCCGATCCAATAACTGCAGCATCATTGGATGTCCTTCCAAAAGACCCAAGATTTGAAAAGGGTCCAAAGATGTAAGATGACTCTAGATTTGAGGAGGAAGCAGTATCTCTGTCAACACTCAGATGGCACAAGGGCAGGACTCGTGTGAAAGGCACAGTCCTTTTCCATCTTTTCAGCTTCAGGAAGCACAGGATGTTTCATTTTCCCTAGTCCCAAACTGATACGGGAGTGGGAGTCTGGACAGGACAAGACTCTCAGAGCCACACAATATGGCTTTTTCATAATATATTTGGCAAACTTTAATGTTCTGCGGGATGAATCTAAGTTTTGTGTCTAATTGCATCTGATGGCGGCAGCTGAATATCTAATCATTTTGTAACTTCAGAGGTAATGGCTTTCTCTTCCTGCAAACCTTTATCTGAAGGAAATAATGTAAAATCCAAAAGTTAGTGCTTGGCACAGAGGGTGAGGCTTAAAGTCCTTGACTTTAAATTTTTTTCCTTTTTCTTTTCATTTTTACAGCTATATTTATATTTCTGAGGCCATTTTAAAACTGCCATTCTGTCAGCTTCACTTCGTTAAAAGTGTGGCAGTCTGCCTAGGTCTTATCCAGAGTTAAGAGGAGTCTCTTCTTGTCTCTTAAATTCAGCAAGCATCAGTCTATATCTGTCTTGAAAGGTCCTTCCAAATTAACAGACTGAGATATCAGAATACTTTTTCCAAAACTTTATCATTTGAACTGCTGATTCTGCATTAAAACTAGACACCCTTGCCAAAACCGGAGCCATGGCAGCAAAAGCTGCATTTCATACTACTGTCTGAGTGCTGTAGCCTGGATCGAATAATACAGGCACTGATTCATGGCCAAGATTGCTCTATCTTCATCCAGTGCTTCATGCTGAAAGCTGGAGCTGTCTTCATCGTGGTGATGGTTGATCAGACATCGCATCAGTGGTGCTACCTGGGGAGATACATGGCTGCAGGTCAGCCCTGAGGCCATCCTTCCCAGCAGCTCGCAGCCCTGACATCCTCATTGAAGGGCCATGGGAGCCAGCAAGGGGTGAAGGGGTGCCCTTGCCCTGGCACATGGGGCAGTTGTCAGCTCAGACTAAGAAAGGTCTGTTTACCAGCAGCTTCTGAAGGAAGGAAGAGATTTCCGGTGACATTTTAATTCCCTTTTATGAAGAGCTATTTTTAGACAGCGCTGCTGCCAGTCATATCAAACGCTTTGTGTCTTTTGAGTTTTCACTGAACTGCATAATAAACGTTTCAGTTCCTTGACGCATAATGGCAGTGTTATTTGCTGAAAGTCTAATTATTTCGAGTGGCCTCTTATCTGAAGATCAATTCATTAGTTCTGGCTTCTGAAGTTTAAAAGGAAACAATTGCAGTTGCTAAAGAAAAAATTAAATTACATTTTGTTTCAGTAATACTTATTTTCTCTAATATTGGGTTCTGAAAGTCTATTTTAAGACTGACAAAGCAGCTGATCCATATTTCAGGGCTGTAATCTGTCCTCTGACATCCACAGCTTGTCAAGATGGGTGACAGAACTGGACTATCCCTGAGGGAAACTTAGTTCCTATTCCATTACTTGGTGTATCTTTTTTAGTTGAAGTGTAAACCGGTTTCTACCAGTTTCCAGGTCCTCATGGAAAGCCACCAGCAATGACGGCTGCAAGCAGAGGTCACGTAGGTCACTCAGCTAACTTTACTCAGCTAAGTAATTATATGTTACTCAGAAGTGTCTCAGACCTTTGAAGTTGCATTGTTCTAGAAAGTTGTGTTTCGAACCATTTATGTGGAAGACTTTGATTAAGAAAGTTGCTGTATTGCTGTTGGACTCTTATTGGGCATGGGGCTTAAAAGTTGTTGCACAAGCAGGAAGACAGTTCTCACCTGCCACCAGGTATGATATTATGGGAAAACTGGAGGAGGACTGTGGTCTAAAGTCCTGGAAAATCCCCCATCTTGAGTCTTCACTGAGGATCGGTATAAAGCTATTGGCATTTTCATGGTAGCTCTGCAGAGCCACTGACACTGGCAAGGCTTTTTACAGCTCTGTAGTGCCTGTGAATGTTTCCAAGAACAGAAAGTTTTCAAAAAAACTGCAAAGACCAATAAAGAGAACTTTTATCTGAATATACAGTACACAGGATTTTAAGGATGAGGACACAAGTAGTTGAATGACTACCTTTTCTCATCCAGCAAAACCTTTCTGTTACCAGAATGCTTTCTTCCTCCGGAGCACCTGAAGCTGACAGTTAAAAATTTTCTGCTTGAAACTACAGCCATATAGCTTGTTTTGTAGAAAACTTACGAAAACCCAAAATTGTAGAATAATTGTCTTTAGTGAATATTCAATAGACATAGCCACAATCGATTTAAAGTGGATCAAAAATGTGCCGCTCATTTTTTTTAAATATTCCTTATTGACTCTGTAGCAGCTGGAAAACTATAACAAGTTTTAATTATCTTCAGAAAACAAAAAGCTCCTGCCAACACATGCTGGTTATTATCAGCAGCTGCTGTATGCTGACATACTCTTTCAGCATATATGAGGCTCAGCTGTCCTAAATAATCATAGTAAAATGTAAAATAGATTTATAGTGATGTTAATTTCTTGTTAGATATTTAACTGCTGATGTAATTCATACTGAATTTAGGTCTGCTTCTTTGTTTAAGCTATAAGAAAATGATTTAAAACCACAATTAATATTTAGGAGGTGCAAATAGCTTGTACCAGTTTAAAATATTTATCTGTGGTGCTTTTTAACAATCCACTAAAAATAATCAAATTCCCTATTGTCATGGTTTTAGCATTTGTATAAGTGTAAAATTTGACTTCCTGCCTTTGAATAACAATTACTGTAACTTTATAGCAATGAAAAAATTACAAAATAATTTGGTGATTTAAGCAAAAATCTTTACATGTCATCCTTTTATTAGCAGAAGTGGTGATCTTTATGGCAGTGGCAGTTGTCAAATCAGATTCTGCAATTCTCTTTATTGTGTAATTTAGCAGGGTGTGTTTTTTTAATTGCACTAATGTATTCTTCAATCTGAGACACCAATAAATACATGTGACATTTATGCTTCAGAAATGTTTAGAAAGACACATAGGTATAGTAGATTTTTTTTCAATGTATCTTGAGCCTACATCTTCTCTAAAATGGAAAATTTGTGATTAACTCAATTTTCCATTACCTTATATTGTCTGTGATCTATTTTAATTTTGCACTGAAAAAGTACAAAAGTTATCAGCCAATCTGTAAAATGTGTTGTTGGCACCAAGGCAATTTTAGACCATTTCTTGATAATATGAGAGATTGACAGAGATTTGATGTTTTTCATTCTGAGGCTTAACCTAGGGGGAAATGTTGCATTCAGCAGATTGGACATTTTAAGAAGTTATTTAATATGGATTAAAAATATGCATGAGACTCCACATAATTCTATTTCACTGAAATGACTATTGACTTTTGGACTTGAGTTTTCACTCAGTCTGTTTTTAATCAAACTGCAATCTACTGGAATACAGTTCAGGTCCTAGTTTAAGTAGGACTCCCGTGAAATTCACTCAGGCTGTGTCCATATGGTTACACAACTTCACACCAGCTGGGTAAGGCACATATTCCTGTGCTGTCTTAGAGATCCAGAGTTCAGATCCCCAACAGAGAAAAACACTGTGCTGAAACAAAATAACTCTAGTTTGCATAAAAATAATACATGCAGGAGCATCACAGTAACACCACGAAGTGCAAGAAATAATCCTGGTTGTAGTCTCACGTTCGGAAACTGTGATTTCTCGTTTGATATGTCTGCTTCACTGAAACATCCTAAACCCTCCAAAACGTAATGTACAAGAACTGCCCAGGCAACAAGACTGAGAACTTTACAGAATCACAGAATAATTTAGGTTGCAAGAGACACTGTGGGGTCGTCCAGTCCAGCTCCTTCTCAGAGCAGAGACAGCTGGATCAGGTTGCTCAGGACCTTGTCAGGTTATTTCTGAGTTCTCCAAGGACTGATATGCAACTTCCACACATGCTCTGGGCAACTTGTGATGGTATTTGACCACCTTCATGGTGAATTTTCTTTTCTCTTGTGTCTAATTGGATTTTAAATTCTGTAACCTTGTTTCTGTTGCCTTTCATCCTATAGTTGTGTACCTCTAAAAAGACCCGGGCTTCACTTTCCTGTGAAGTAGATGAAGCCATCAATTAGCTCTCCTAGCCTTTTCTTCTTAAGGTTAACAAAAACAGCTCTGCTGGTCTTTTCTTCTATGTCAAGGGCTTCAGCCCTCTGCAGGGCGTGGTGTGATATGCCCATGATGTCCTTGTGCTGGGGAACCCCAAAATGAACAGGGTGGCCCATAGTGGATAACAAAAGGTCAAGTGTGGATAACAAAAAAAAACTATCATGTACCTTGATCTGCTGGCTACATTCTTCCTAATGCACTAGCCTAGTGTAAGGGTGGTATCATTGGCCAAAAGGGAAAATTTATATGCAATTTGTTGCCAACAGAACCCTGAAGGATTTTTCTGCAAGAGCTGTCCTTGTCCAGTTAGCCCCAGTCTGCCTGGTTGCAGAGGGTTATTCCATCCCAGCTGCAGGATTTTGCATTTACTTACGTGGAATGTATGAGGTTCCTGTCAGTCAATTCCTCCAGCCTGTCAAGGTCACTTTGAAGAGCAGTTCTCCAGCATCTCAACCACTCCTCCATGGTTTGACATCATCTACAAATTTTCTGAGTGTGCTTTATTCCATCATCCAGGTTGTTATTAAAGACATTAAATAGTATCAGCCCAGTATCATTGCCTCAGGGATACCACCAGTAACTAACAGCCATCTGGACTTTGTACTGCTGAGCACAAACTGTGAGATCAGTGGTCCAGTCATTTGTCTCACTATTTGTCATCCATCTAATCTATCGTTCACTTACCTGGTTTGGCTATAAGGATGCAGTGGGAGACCAGGTTAAAGACAAGCCTCCTTGTTCTGTCTCCTTCCCTAATTAGTCCCTAACAGCTCATGGGTTGTGATGTACTTAATGCTGTGTCTGTGAATCTGCCTCTCAAGGCGTCAACCCAAGTTCAAGATCTTGCCCACATTCCTATGGCATAAGCAACAGCGAACCTTTCTCACTNGGCATAAGCAACAGCAAACCTTTCTCACTTGTAACTTCTGTCAGCTTCAATTTTATATAAATTAATAACTATACATCAGCACAGGTAATTGAACCAGGACCTCCAATTTCATTGATCTGTGCCATAAGCACTATGCTGCAAAGTCAGTCTCGGTAGACCTTCCAATTCTGTAGCATATATGGTACTGGATCCATAATTCATTGAATGAAACTAACCGGTGGTTCTCCAGTCTTTAAAAGGAAAATAGGATGAAAGCAGAGAAAAATAAACTCACTTTGTAGCTTTGTTTTTTTGTGATTTGTCTTGGTGAGCTGTTAATGTGTATTCAGTCAAGTCCAATGAGTTGATGCCATTTGAATTGTTTTATCCCAGTTGAGGAGCTGCAGATTAATCTAAGGAAATTTGCAGCAAAGAAGAGATACAGGGTGAGATAAGAGAGGAGCAGCAGGTCTGCTCCACCCTTCCCAGTATCTTTGTTTCCAGTGTACAGCATGAGGTGAGGCCACATCTGCAGAGCAACTGAACAAGCCACAATGGAGATCAAATATAAGGCAAATGAGGAGTAAGGAGACAGACAAGGTAGGTAGGTCACTGTTGTCACTAATGCAGGAGATAGAGGAGTCCACCAAAAACATCCAGGGATGCTGAATCAGAAGCTGTTTTTCACCCTGGCTTCTGAGCCTTAGTCTTGCCCCAGGCAACGGATAGCTGTATTTAAACTGTCATTATCTATCCAGGATTACAAATATGACTCAGGTAAAGGAGGGCAAGTAAATGCAGGTCTACTGCAGGGATGTACACAGAAGAAAATGAATCTACACAGGGTTTTAGTCCTGTGAAGATGGAAGGGTTTGGAGCTAAAAATAGGCATCTAATTATTGTTATCTACTTTTTTTTTTGTGTCGTCTGTCCCAATTCCTATCAGTAGAGGAAGAAAAAAAAAATCCCAGAAAACAAACATATTTTAAAAATTGCTTACTCTTTCTAGGAAACATTTAAAAGGCCAAAGACCATCACAGGTATATTTGTATGATCAGAGTAGCTGGACTGCAGGAATTACCTTAGCTAGATAAGTAGTTTTGTAGGCTTTAATAATAAAGTAAACCACTCATTAAAAAATAAAAAGTGCACCTCTGAAGTATTGGCTTTAAAATATTTTGACTTTAAAAAGCCTGAAGGACTTTAGATTATAAGGAGTCCACTTTGATTCTGTATCTGGAAAACCTAGAAAACTTTACTAGTCTCTTCTTAATTGGTATGTTTTATACCACATCAAAAACTGTAAAAAGTTCCCACTGGCTAGCAGAAATAATTAAGCTTACCATTTTTTATAAGTGGTGCTTTTGAAGTAAAGTATGACCTTAAAGATGCAATTTTTTAATCTCCCTGACCCTCCTCCTCAGACCATTTGAAACCTTTGAGGTAAGCAGAAGTGACAGGTGGTCAGCAGCCTTAGAAAACTCTGGCAGCATCTTTGAAAATTGGAATCCGTAGCTGTTACCGCAATTTGAAGATCAGAAAATGGACACAGCAAAGCTGAGAGATTTTGATTGAATACAGATGACAACAGAGCAGTGAAACCAGAGTTATAGTTTCAGAGTCCCCAACACTGTGCTCAAGTACACTAGATCACACTGCCTTGCCCGACTAGAAAGACACACAAAAGGCATACTGGCACTGAAATACTACTGTTTATTTCATAGGACCTTTCACCTACAGCTCTGTCCGAAGGAATTGGCAAGGGTACAGGCGTGGCAGTAGCAAGGTGACAGATGTGGCACCAGTGAGGTGCATAACATCTCTGCACATCAGAGAGAAGGTATCAGTCAGGGCCAGTAGCTGACATGGCGCACTCTGGGGGAAATCCTTGACCTTACGCAAAAAATACACCACATAACACCTCTTATAACTGAACTGGAACTCTAACCAAAATTATCTCTGTTGAAGACGTGAATGAAATTTCGTGTGCTGGCAGCAGTATGGGCTGGAGTCTCGGAGTGAGAGGGGCAAGGCCTGGAGCTTGTTTCTGCAGCATTGGCTGTAACCTGGGTGCTGGTCTGGAGAAGTGAGCAGCTCACTGCTCAGCCCCGGCTCTGGGCAGTGTCACTGGACGTGTAATCCAGCTGAAATGTACATTCTTGACATAAGAGCTGGTTTTCTTCCCGGCCACTTCCCTCCTTTGGATCGAGGCTGGTAAAAGTGTGACTACAGGATGACTTGTTCAGGTCATTGGCCCAAAAGTTTGTGCTTGTATGGTTTTATTACAAGGTAGGTGGTAAGAATGTTTAATGAGGAATGGGACAGCTCTGTTTAATGTCAATCAGAAGTGTTACTGAATTAAAAGCAAAGACTTTAGCTGCACAAGCAATGCAGAGAAAGGCAAAAAAGCAGCTGGGTGTATTGGATTTGTTTGCAGATTTCTAATGTGTCCTTATGTCATAACTCAGCATAATTATTTTAAATAGACATTTCAGAGTATCTTAGTTGAAAATCTAATTAAAATATGGCAAGGTAATGGACAGAACATATTTTGAATTGTTGTTCCCATTTGTTTACAAGAATCCTGGATAAAATCCCTTTTTCCCTTGCCTGGATTGTACTGCCTTTGTTATCTGTGATCCACTGATGTTTGCAACTCTCT
>VYZR01090699.1:0-14476 GCA_013400675.1 Oxylabes madagascariensis
ATGAGTGCCAAATTTTTTAGTTTGCTTGCCCTCTTTTTTTTCATTTGAGACAAGAGCAGTGAGTTGCTGTAAATCCAGATAAGTAAAACTGATAGGTGATAAACTGATATCAACTGTGTGTAAAGCAGATAAAAATAGAATAAAGGTGTTGCTTAAAACTTGGGTCACATCAGTGCCTGAAGCCCCCAACTGCAGCTAAGGCTGGGCTAAATTCTTTGTTAAAATGAAAGTTGTTGTTTTCCCATCAAAATGATGGGAGCAGATAAATCTTGGTTTCACGTGAGAATCAGTGCNCCAGAAGCATTATTACTCTGGCAATAAGTGGATTGCAAAAGTGGATTTATTATCAGTCCCTCGATTATCCTGCAGATGTTTTTAAGTTGTTGCTCTTCAGCCGAATGTTCCTGAAATTAATGATTTTCAGAGTCTTTAAGAACACAGCTTAGCAATTAGGACACAGCACATAATTACTCTTTTTCATAAAAACAGGTATTTTACAAGAGAGTGCTTTATTAAATAGACTATGACCCAAAAGGAAAACACTCATAGTCAAGGGACTGAAATGTTCATTATGTAACTTAAAATATTCAAGTGTTTTAACAGGAGAACATGTGAGATTTGCAGCACACCTGAAGGATGGGATGCCACCCAGAGGAATCTGGACAATCTTGAGAAGTGGGCCCATGAGAATTTCATGAAGGTCAAGAACCAGTGCAAAATCCTGCCCCTGGGTCAGGATAACCCTCAGTATCAATACAGACTGGGAGATGAACAAATTGACAACAGCTCTGCCAAGAAGGACTTGGGAATTCTGCTGGATGAGAGGCTGAGCAGGAGCCAGCAATGTGTGCTAGGAGCCCAGACAGCCAATAGAATCCTGGGCTGCATCCCAACCAGTGTGGCCAGCAGAGCGAGGGAGAGGATTCTGCCCCTCTGCTCTGCTCTGGTGAGACCCCACCTGCAGGGCTGTATCCAGCTCTGGGGTCCCCAGCACAGGAAGGACATGGATCTGTAGGAGTGAGTCCAGAGGAGGGCCACCAAGTTGACCACTGGGATGGAGCACCTCTCCTATGAGGAAAGGCTGAGAGAACTGGGATTGTTCAGCCTGGAAAAGGGGCTTTGGTGTGACCTTAGAGTAGCCTTCCAGTACCCAAAAGGAGCCTACAAGAAAGATGGAGAAGGACTTCTTACAAGGGCATGAAGTGACAGAACAAGGGGAAATGCCTTCAAACTGAGAGTAGATTAGAATTAGGTATTAGGAAGATACTCTTTACTTTGAGGGTGATGAGACACTGGAACAGGATGCCCAAAGCATTTGTGGGTACCTCATCCCTGGAAGTGTTCAAGGTCAGGTTGGATGGAGGTCTGCACTACCTGTTCTAGTGAAAGGTGCTCCTGGCCACAGCAGGGAGGATAGAACTAGATGATTTTTAAGGTCCCTTCCAACAGAAACCATTCTTAAAGTCTGTCTTCTTAAGTCAATCAAATACCTTCCACCAGGCAACACATTTGCTTATGCATTTGCCTGAAACTTAAGCATGAACCACAGCACATACTTAAGTGTTTTGCAGCAATTTCTACCACGCTGGTGTGTAAGTTACAGAAGCAAACTTCTGCAATATAGCACTGATATAACACATTTCCTCCACAAATACAGTATCTCATTCATTGCTTTGCTATAAGGTTTCAGAATATTTAAACAAGGAACAGTTACCTATTCTTTAATATAGTATTTTCATAAATACATTTACATGGCAAGTTGAGGCGTTTCCTGCAGCAAGGAATCTACTTAACCTAAGCACAAAACAGTTTCTCAGCTCTGCTGCCCTTCCCTGGGCAGATTCCAGCACCTCAAGGTCTTTCTTGTTGTGAGGGACCCAAAACTGAACACTGAATATCAAAAAACCCAACGTTCTTTAAGCTTCAAAAGTAAGACGGCCTTAAGAGACTGATATTCACTGAGATTTCAACCCTTTTAAGTTGCCTTCTTCAGCCCTACAAGCAAATCTGTGGGATCATCACTTGTGCAACAGCAATTTGTGTAGGGCTGGCTGAGAAAATTCCCCTGAAATGCTGTAACTGGGAGTGTGCACACAAATAACAACAAAGGCAGGTTCCTGTGAGCCGTTCATACTGGTTTGGTACATGAAATAAGAAGCAAGAAAAGCTTTAAGGTGCTATAATTGTGTCAGTGGTTTACCCTGTGCTGCCAAGAACCCACATCCCATTGCAGGCAGTCAAGAGTGTTTAATCCAGACCTTATACAGAGAAAAGGCAGAAAAACATTTTATTTATAATTAAGCTGACTGATCTGGCAGCCTGATTTTATTTCCTTGTAACTGCGAATCTCCTCCCCGGACAATCCAATTCTTTTGTTAGCATTTTTTAGAATGCAGGAAGGTGGATTATAGTGCACTAAGGAAAACAGGTTTACTCATCAGGATTTAGCTGAATTTACTTTCTTCTGCTGATATACATTGATATGCTGACCGTATTTATTTATAAATCTGCCCTGCTTTTTCCCTGTGGTCCCAGAAACCAGACTGCTGGAAAAGCAACAAACCTAATAAACATGGGCATGATAAAATCATCACTGAAAATAAAAGGAATCCTCCCAAATGGCTTCAGTTGGAGCTAGAGCAGTCCTTTAATTAACACCAAAATGCCAACAAAAAAAAAGGGATAAAGGGAGAAATACAAAACATATAATCCTTTTGTTTTCTAATTTATTTTTCTTTTTTTTTGTTGGCATTGAAAAAGCTGTGAGAAACTAATAAATAAAGAGAAATTCTAGTGTATAGTTTAGAAAATTATATGTACTACATATTGTGTTAGTCTCTCACTACTAACTACTGCTACTGCTACAGTGTCATCTCCCCAAATCAATGTTTTTAAGCAAAGTCCTACATAAAGATATTCAGTTTGTGGTAATACGAAATAAATAAAAAAAATTAAAAATCAATTGATATCCTTGAAAAAGTAGATTTTTGACTTGCCTAATTTTTATTTTTTTAACAAACAAGAAAAAAATAGTAAAGACAGAAAAGTACAGAGTAGAATCATCTCTGTGAGAAGGATTACTTTTAATATTAAATATTCTCAATGACAACACTTAGTTAAAGAATGCATCTCACTTGTGAGCAGGCTGAAAGTCACCAAGAAGAAAAAGTCACTTTTTTAGGAATGACATAAATTGCTTATTTCAATGGCAGTTTTTAAAGTAAAACAACCCAGTTACATGCTAGACTGTGTCTTTTAATGCACACACATCAGAAGTCTTTCAACACTAGCAAGTTGAGTGCCTAACGCCTGACAGGGACAGAAAGAATTCCTTGAAAGGAGAATTGTATATTCATTAACTGCCTCCCCAGCTTTATTTTTAAACCCGTGTTGGTGTGACAGTCCCATTACACGTGCCATCTGCTAAATGCCATCCTCTGTCATGTGCGGATCTGAGAGGGAAACCTAATTTGTTCAATGAGCTGCTGGGAGCTGACAGAAGCAGGGCGAGGACATCCCCTGCTCCGTGTCTCCTTCCTCCAGAGCCCGTCCAAACAGGCTTTGATGGGGACTCCTGAGCCTCGGCACATTCTGCTGCTTCTGTTCTTTAATCTGTCCTGATCATCCCCCTGCGTGTCCCTGCCCTCCTCAGAAACCTTGGGAATGCTCTGCCCCTTGCTCACAGAGGTCCTGAGAGTGTGGCAGCATTGGGATCCGTGAAGAGTAAAACTCACTTGTACCCCTAGAAGGATAAAACATAAAGTGCTCCACTTCAGGAAAGTAAAGCAGATACAGAGCTGTTTTGCACTGATTTACAAAGGTAAGAGAGACTCAGCTCATACCTTACAACCTCATGTCTGTCCCCAAAATCCCGGGCAGGCCACTTTCTGCATGACACGGTGAAGATGATGCTGTTGGATTTCTTGCCCCAGAGGGGTAGGTACCAGCAGGGCTGTGACACTCCCCAAGGTGTGGGACCTGGCACTGATGTTCCCTGCCACCTCCACCAAAATTTTTAGAGATGGCACCATACAGACCCCTGTTATCCCTCTCTGCATCCCTGTGTCAGGAGTGGGATGGGGTGTGCTCGGATGCCATCGCAGACTCCACTCCCCTCTCCTGCCTCCAGAATTGCACCAGCCAACCCCAGCACCCTGACAGAAGTTTGGATGGTGTTTCTTTATTTACAGCTTAAGAGGAAGGAGCAAAACTATTGACAGAACTTCTGTGTACAGACACACTCTGTACGTCACAGAGAGCTGCACGGTTAATAATGCTGCACTAGACTCTGGTTACATGAATTAGATTTTCAATTAATACAGCTGAAAGTCTGGGTTTATCATAAGGCCTTTGACTTTTAAACCATTACTTTAATTATCCATGCAAGAAGTAAATTGAGCTATATCGCCGTAATGACAACAGGCAAATTTATCACCCAGGAAGTGCCCAGTGAATGGGCACAGAAACTCAGTGCCTCAGTAATTTGATAAGAAAAAGCAGTGGCCATGGTTTTTCATCAATTTTTAAGCAGCTTTTATTATTATTTCCAAGAGGGTTTTGCTTAAACATGAATGGAAAGAAGTAACTCTAGATATTTAGGTGATAAGGCATAGATTTCTAAAATAAAAATGGAAAATCATTTTAAAACCTTGAAAAAAATATTTGCCAGACATTCGTTTTGTAATACTTTTTATATTTCAGAGTATTCCTGATGTCTTCATGATCTAAAGAGCATGGGGAATTATATCAGTTAATATAACTTTAAAATGAAAGTAGTTATTATAAAAAGAATATGCAGTAAAATTGAAGAAAAGTTAATCAAAATTACGGAAATGTTTAAAAAGAATAAAAAAAGGAATTGTCTTATTCTTCTCATCTATATTCTCAAAGGCTTCAATGTTGCAGATAATTTCAGACCAGAAGCTAAATTCACAGTGTGTAAACAATGAAAATTCAAATACTCTCTGCCAGCGCCACCAGCATATCTCTTAAGCACTGATGAATGATTTAAAAGAGCAGCTGCAAGTGATGGGAGCTGAAAGGGTCTGGCTCTGCACAAGTGAGATAATTGGCAACAGCCATCTCTGTGTACAGATTCCAGATCTCTTTATTTGCTAATCCATGAATTATTTATATATGCTGCATAAAGTTCATATGTTGGGGTGATATTATCAGCCTAATAAATAAAGACATGGGGAGTTCCGTGAACCACTGCTCACAATTAAAATATTTCCCCGTTTGTATTTTCCAGCCGACGCCATGGACAGATGTTCGTGCTGTTTGATTTGGCAACCTTGTTGACATAAACATCAAACAGATTTATGCTGCTATTCACCCTCCCCAAGGCATTTAATTTTTTAATCAAATCTTTACTTCCTCAAATGTAACTTGCCTTGTAAAATAATCAATCCTGGCTTGTTCTCAGGCAACCACTCCGATGGTACTGCTTGTCTGTGCCCTGTGTGATACTGGTAATAAATTTCATGCTTACTTTATGTGGAGCAGAAATAAATCTGGTTGCTCTGAGGCAGCATCAGTTAGCAGTGACTAGAGGGGAAATGAACAAGAGGTTTGGTCTTAATTCCACTACACATAACAGGCCTGATGGGTTCTTCAAAAGGTTGCAGGAATGAATGAGCGTGGTCAGGTCCTCAGTCCATTCCAGGGGATTTTGAGAGGTGCCTGCAAGCAGCAGTGAGGGAAGCTGGGCTGGCACTGAGCAGCTCATCCCACTCTCTGCCCTGTGGCCATCGAAGGACACGGGGCCTTCGGGTCCGAGAAGATCCTCCCTTGCTGCCTCAGGGAATTTTGTGTTACTAAAGTATTGACAAACACCCTCTAAATATAATTGAGCTTGCTGATGTAATTCCTTTTGGTGCCTTGCTCTTCTGGAAGGAGCAGCCTTTCAACCTGAAGCTGCACTGGCTGTTACTCCCATTTACCCTTTTTCGGAGTTGTCCCCACAATGTTTTCTACTAAGCACAAGTATTTCCATTTTAGTCAGAATAGTGATGTCTCCCCAAAGCTCTCATCCAGTCAGATAAACTAGATTAATTTAACTGCCTTTTGTAGGACAAAGTTTCTTTTCATTTTATTCTTTGATGCAAGAGTGTTTTACATTCAGTCCCTTCTTCCTGAACAGAAATAACCAGAACTCTACCCCTGCTGTGAGTGATGTCCTAATTGGTTTTTACAGTGAAACTGCTACTTGCCCATTCTATGGAAAATTCCTTGCCTGATTCATCCTCAAAGAGCATTCACCTTTTCCATGACCCCACAGCAGGTAGGCAGTTTGCAGACATCCAGTGGTCAGCATTGCCTGCCCAGGCACCCATCGGCTCTGCTGAGGCATTTGCAACTTTTGAGCTTCAAACATACAAGACAAATTCTTGCCCTGAGTCGCTGTGAGCCTAATTTTTCTCTTTGTACTATTAATTTCTCCCAATCCAGCCCTGTAAGACATCCAGCTTCTCTAGTATTTATCTCTGCCTTCTGATGATGCTTGTCAGCTTTGTGTCTTCACAAATTCCGCCAGCTTCATCCAGCTTTGGGTTCCCAGGCTGCCAGGGAACAATCTGGGTAAGGTCATTCCCCACACCAGTTTCTAATGAACCCTGCTGCTGATCTCCAATTAGCCTTTTATTCCTCTTCATCATAATCTACTTCCTGTTCGTTTTGCTGGTACTTAACCTTCGCTCACAATCCTTTCACTAATCTCCCTCTTCTCCTTCTTAATTAATATCAGCCAATGAGGTGTCACATTGGCAGGGCTGACCATTTCCTCCCTTCATGGGGCTTTGGCTAAGGTTTTAAAAAGCATAATGCAATAATGCACGTGGATGGATCCAAAGAGGAATGTGGAAAACGTACAAACTGCAGGTCATGGAGCAGGTATATAATCACTGTGGCAATGAGATCTGATGTGAAAAGGCGGCGGATTAGGAGAATTTGTTTGCAGAGTACAGGAACCTGAGAGTGAATCCCTGGAGTTGCAAGTACCAGAGGTAGGAGAGAAAAACTCCAGCTCACACGGGGTGACTGACTTCCCAAAAGCCCAGGGTATTTTGTTCTGGTATGCTGGTCTGGTATGCTGTGGAATCTGAACATGCTCCCCTCCCTCTTTTTCCAGGTTCTGTTCTATTTGAATACCACAATTTAACCTCTTTCAAATCAGTTTTAATCCAGGCTTTCTGCAAACTCTGGAAAGAGATAAATCCAAAAGTTAACATTTGTTCCTATTTTTAAAGCATAAGTTTCTTATTGGATTAGTACATGCTGGTCCCTTCCAATCCAAACCATTCCATAATTCTATGACGTTCAAGAAAAAAGCATAATTCCTTAGAACTGCAGCATGAAAGAAAATCCTCTCTCTCAGTGCCATTTACACCTCATTAACAGACTGGAAAAAACCTCATTTCATATTTTCTGTTTATTTCATTAAAAACCTACTATAAATTGATTTAGATAATTTTAATTTATTTTTTTCCACAAGTAAAATTCTCTTGCAACAAAACAATGAGTTCTTAACTAATTAAGTAATAACTGGTGCTGGATATTAACTTAAAAAACACCACCACCAACCCATAAATACCATTGCTTCACATTGTCTGGTTATTAAGCTGTTTTGCTCTCATGAGTTCTCAGGTTTTAATATACCCTTAATGTACTGACTGCGTTAATAAGGGCTTAATGAGTACCATGCAAACAGAAAACAAAAGCCAGCAATAAACCTTACAGCTGGTCCAGCTGGCAAACAAGGTGAAAGGAGCAGTTTTCCTCAGAGGAAGCTCTAAATCTTGCGGGATGGTAATATCTGTACTGCCCTCTGCAGAATAATGAGTTCATCCAAGGTTGCTCATATATCTGGAAATAACGCACATGCACCCTGGACATGCAGGAGGCTTCTGCCTGATTTGTGAAGCTTCATTATTTGAAGCATCGGAGGAAGCTTGTTGTCATGGTCATTTATCTCCTGCGAGTGGAGCTCAGATAAAATTTTATATGTACGGGATGACCAAGTGACGAGAACCCTGGCTGGAAGCAGATGATAGATCCCCTTCCTCTGGGCAATGCCAGGCAGCTCATATTTACAAGCAAGAATCAAAATGAAAACAGGATCAAAACATGTTAAAGCAAAAAACACAGAGTGCTTTGCAGAATGGGGCCATTTCAAAGGGGAGAGAAGTTTTGCTTTAATTCCACTATATTTTTTCAGGCACTGAAAATTACAGACATTTTCTATTAATTTTATTGTTAAATATTCATGTATATTAGTTTGGTTTGGTTTTTTCCACCTGTTTTTATGTCACTGAGTATTTATGGGGAGTTTGCAACACAAAAAGAGATGTATAAGAATAGAGTGAAATAGTTTATAACATAAATGAGAGATCTGCTTAAAGGAAGAAAAAATGTTCTGGAATATCCACAAAAGTCACCATTTTAATTAATCTCACACTATAGAAATAACTAAAGCCATTTTAATTAGTCTCAAATGATAATGATAACTCAAACTGTAATGATAACTCAAACTATGGTGATAACTGTGTAGTTAACAGGAGAGACAAAAGAAGTTCTCCTCCAACTTCCAAACCGAGAATACCATCCTCTCTTTTCCTGCAGAAAAAGCTCTGGTGGTACCCTCTGTTTGTGCAAAAGGGGGTTTTCATGCCAGCCTGCTGTTTTGCAGTTGTACAGCATGTGAGGGAGCGAGGATGGGCATCCTCCACCCTGCCTTCACCCAGGGGATCTGTGACCCATGAACCGCGCACAAAGGACTTGAGGAGCGAGAGCCAACCTCGGCTGTTAAGTAAGAAAAGGAGTCAAGTGAATGCAAATGTGAATTATATAGTAATTATAATATAAATAGGGCCCAGAGATTAAGTCTGTGCATGCTTTCAAACAGCAGAATCTAATTTAGGCTTCATAAGCCTCAGGAAAAGTTCCAAAAGGTCACAGTTTGCCTGGAAGCGCTAATTACAGCCTCCCGCTACTGCGTACACAAGAACCCGAGGTTGTGGTAATCATCCTCGTGTGGGAAACCATTCTGGTCACAACAGATAACACTCACCCAGTGACCTGAGATGTGAGCAAGCCCCGGGAATGCCTCCCAGGCCCCAGCACGCTGCTGTGCCCGTTTAGCATCCCGCTGGGCGGGAACCTGCAGGCACACGGCTGGGGCACGCCTGGTTCCTGCGGGCCCTGAGCACATTGCAGGACATTCAGCGGTGCTTGGACATTACCTCTGCGTTTCTGATGCATCCTGGGCTTTGTTAGACAGGGATTTGGGGTATTTTGGCCAGGATATCTGGCTTGTGGGGTCGCACAAGGACAGAACCTCTTGAGGGTTGCCTACCCTGCTCTAGCAAGACAAGACACCGTGCTCAGACCCCCAGAGCACACACTGCCAAATCTTGACTTTCTGTCCCCTGCTGTAGACCCAGAACCCAGCCAAGGACAGCTCAGATGGTTCAGAAAACCTGAACTCCCCAAGACCTGCACATCAAGAACCAAGTAGCAAAAGTTTATATTGAAGTATATACCACTTGGTGGGATTAAAAAAAAAACAAACAAAAACAAACCATTACGTCTGGGTGAACTGCTGAAAACCATATTTTATTTTTGAATGATATAGAATATAGATACCATTCTACTCCGGAGTGCAGCAGTAACAGGCTGTAGTCATTAGGTGGCCCATAAAAAACTTCCAAATGATGCTTGGGGTAGTCCTGTGCAGGGACAGGGGTTGACTTTGATGATCCTTGTGGGTCCCTTCCAACTCAAGATATTCTATGTTTCTATGATGATGAAATCCTTGCTGAGGTTCCCTAAGACATTTAATTTATAATTGTCCATTCCCATCCCCACCTCAGCCACTTGGTCCCATGCCAGCATGTCCCACTCCCTTGTAAGATCAGAAATGTTTGTAAAATCATCCAGTAAAGCAGCAGAACAGCTTCTAGAGCTTCTCATCACAGAAGGAAAAATAAAAAATTCTGTTTCATTTTCATTCAGTTCAGTTCCTGGGCCCAGCTCAGAGCGAGCCTGTTTGTGGCACAGGCAGCAGATTGGTGAAAAAGGCCCTGAGGTGGACAGAGAATGGATCTGCACTGACTTTGTCTTCCAGTCCTTGTGGACAGGCAGTGTTGTGTTCCTCTGAGATGTACTGAGGAAAAATACAATAAGGAGCTTAATAGGGTTTTATTGCATTTCAGAGTAAGGTGAGCTGGGGCCCAGGGAGGCACAACCTCTTTGGGACAGCAGGTAGAAACAACCTTTCCCTGGGCTTCCTCCTCCCAGTCACCACCTGACAGTCACTGCTTATGGTGTCAGCAGTAAAGAAAGTATTTAAAGCAGGCTCTCAGCCTTGCCTGAGGTCTCCAGAGCTACTGGCATGGCTACATGGAGCTGTAGCCTCCAGCTGGTGCATATCCCACTAACAAAATCCAGGTATCAGCATTTCACATTTGTTTAAACCGAGGTGTGCCTACTGCACTTTTATATCCATAGGCTCTTGACTTGGTTAATAAAACCCATTTTCAGTGCTAATAGTTATTTCAGCATCCAATTAAGTCTCGTTAGATCTCAACAACTTAATTTATCATGATATTTGCCAAAGGTCACCTGCCAAGCTCTGGCCCTCTTAGCAGGACCAGCTGCACTTAAGAAAGCATTTACCTGAATTCCAGTAGGAAGTGAGCATTTCTAAAATGCTTTGCCTTTACCATGATGGGCAGTTTTAGGACATTTTTAGTTGACACTAAATCCATACGCTTCAGAAATCTTGCCAGGCAGCAGGCTTTCTACCTAACTAAATTTAAGTAGGGATTAAAGGAAGGTTTTTCCTCCCTGTGCATTTAAGATTGTTTTCAGGCCCTGGAGTGAGATATTTGTACCCACAACCACAAGCTTTCCCTGGTTATCTGCCAGAGATGCTCCAAGTGACTACAGAGTGTTACTTGGGGAGGTTAAATAGGACCTTCAGCTTCTTCATCTCTCAAAAGCAAGAGTTTCTATTATTTTAATTTGGGCATTATGGACAGAAAACTCTCCTAATGAGATATTACCCCAGTAGCATTTGAGAGACAAATTATTTCTCTGTTCAAATCCTTCTAAGAAGCTCAGCAGTTCTGTATCACCCACAAGAAGCAACAAGCACACACATACATGTCTGAGGACCCTCCAAGTGAAAAAAAGCCTCAGGAAGATATTTCCCCTTGCAGCTGCACTGGATCTCCCAGATCCTGATACACTCACAGTGCTGTGAAACACATAATGACGGGCTTTAAGCCAAAATGTGTTGTCACATTTGTCATAACTGCTTTAGTGCTGCTATAACTCAAAATCCCTGCTTCAAGAGATGCCTGCCTGTCTCTAAAGGCACCGAGTGATGCCACGGGGGCACGGCAGGCTGGGCTTGCTGGAGCCCCATCCTGCAACACACCGAGGGCTCCTCTGCTGCTCTGGGTGCCTCCAGCTGTGGCTGGAGGGAGTTGGGAGCATCCAGCTCCTGGGAGCACTGTCCCTGCACTTATTAAGGCCCGTGGTGTAATTACAGGCTCGTTATTGGATTGCTGTTGAGACGAGGCAGCGCGGAGCTGCAAACGTCTGGGGCCATGCCTTGTTAGCTCCTCACTCCAGTACCATTTAATCACTTTACATGCTGGTTCTGTCACAGGAGTGCTCTCCTGAATACTAATGGCTGGGTTTCTGTGCTAGGAGGGCTCCTCTGCAGTGAACAGACTGAAGATGCACCGAAGCTTTCAGAACCATTCTGGAAAAGTATCAGTCCAGGAGCCTCTGTGCCCCTCATTGTCACTGCACATCTGAGCGCTGCACTCAGTGATGGACTTTATTTTCATAACACCTCGAGGAAGCTGGAATCATGAGACCTGCTTGAGTTCTCTAAAGGAGCTCATGACAGCAGAAAAAAACCAAATCCATGCATCCTAACCAGCATTTGGTCCTGGTCCTGGTCCTGGTCTGAGAAGTCCTGGTTAGGACTTCTCAGAGCACTGTTACCAAATGTGTCCCTGAATTCTCCATGTTTGGAAGTGGGTCAACAAATTAAAGCAACTATTGTAAAAAACCACCTGTTTGTAAGTATACGTGTCATAGGCGTCCACATCCAACTCAAGATTTAGAGAATCCAACAGTACTGTGCAATAAACATTATTATTTTCTAATGGAAAGGGGAACAAAGGAAGAAATCCACCTGCTTTTTGCAGATATATTTGCCTAAATATGGAACCGTTTTACAGCTCATAAATAGTCAGGGAAGAGCTAAGCTGTATACTTCCATTATGGCTTGCACTGATGTTTACCTGAGCATAACAACTGCTAATTACAATCTGGTTCCAGGAATGTTATTGATGAGACTGTGACATGCAACATTTCTACGTGATACTTAAGGCGATACATGGGCAATGTAGAGAGGTTTAAAATACTGCTTTATAAACTTGTGCTTTATGAATCATTGATTTACATCTGCTTGTCCGTGGTTAGTAAAAATATCCTCGTCTCCAGATTTTCCATTGGTGTCCTGGGATGGCAGGTCTGGCCCAAATGGCACAGGTTAAAAGGTCTGATTAAATGAAGGAGCTGAGGAAGATGTAGAAAGAGGTTCATTATTCTCCTGCCTGAAGGCACGAACCAAGCTCTTATTGCAGGAGCTGGGGAGACACGTCCCTGATGTGTGCATTATTGCAAAAATCCTGGAGAGGGTTAATTATCCACCATCCACGATGGAGACAGGCTGCAGAAGGAGTCATATTTCTGGTCTGTTCCAGGAATCAGTGTTGCTCCTTCTTGGAGTACTGTCTTGCAATATGAGGAAGGAAATGGGGGTCGTGATACTTGACTGCAGATGTGTCCATAGGCAAGCCACTAATTCTGGCTGTACCTCTGCTCCCCACTGGGTAAGAGCATGAAAATGATCATCTGGAGAAAGCTTGCAAAAGGATTTTCATACCACTCCTTAATTCAGATTAAAAACTTAGTGCAGTATTTATTTTGCCAACAATAAAACTTCTACTCCCTCTTCCTTCCTCTTCTATTTATCTTCCTGATAAATATCAGTATAAGATTTTCCTGAGATATTAAATAATATTAAGCTCTTTCTGTTGAAGGAGCCATAAATGTAAAAATTGCTGCCAAAAATATCTCTGTGACATGGCCCCCGATTTTGATGGATAAACTGAAGAAAAATGTGATTTCATTAATTCAGAGTGAAAGACAAATGTCATGATCTTCTGTCCTGTGGCAGAAAGGATTCGGACACTTTTATTCACAATGTAAGTCTTTATGGGTAGAACCCTTGTTTTTTGATGAATGTTACATTCAAAATTTTCACAAGAGTAATATTTTAAGCGATTTTCATAGAAAAAATTTCTCAAAGCCACTTACAAGAAATGCAGATGAAACAGACTGAATCCATAAGTCGATGTGCAAAACAAAGCAAAATGTTACTTTGGTAGTGAAATTCATCAACAAATCCCTGTGATTTTTTGATTTTAGTTTAGCTTTTCTATGGCACACATTCATGTCTGTCTAAATCAGCTGGTAATTCCATGAGAGAATAAAATACTAGGAGATTTTCCAAAATATTCATCTCCTCAAAAAAGGTCAACATCCTTATGCAGTAATGAGACAAAGTATAGCCACAATACAAGAAATGTTGCTCAGAATTTTATGTTTGCTGACATTAAGAAAAAAATAAAAATCCTGGGGTTTCAACCTTGAGCTGAGCTGTGCCAGTGATGTTGGATGCTGGAAATTTCAAAGGTTTTTCCCACCCACCCAGCTGCTGGCTGAGCTTATCTCATGCTGTCCATGGGATATGCAGCACATGAGGCAGCACTACAGCAAACATAAAAAAAATAAAAATNAAAGGTCAACATCCTTATGCAGTAATGAGACAAAGTATAGCCACAATACAAGAAATGTTGCTCAGAATTTTATGTTTGCTGACATTAAGAAAAAAATAAAAATCCTGGGGTTTCAACCTTGAGCTGAGCTGTGCCAGTGATGTTGGATGCTGGAAATTTCAAAGGTTTTTCCCACCCACCCAGCTGCTGGCTGAGCTTATCTCATGCTGTCCATGGGATATGCAGCACATGAGGCAGCACTAATGACCCAGTTTTCCCACTTTTCTGACCACCTCCAGCCTTCATTAAAAGTTCCCTTGCCCAGGAGTGCTGGTCTGTGATTTTTAGTAAAACGCCCTTCGCAAGTTATTAAAAGAAAGTGGGAGAAACGCTCGTGAGCAATCCCTGACTGGGGTTAGAGAGATGGCTCTAATCAAGGACACCAGCCTGGGTTTGGATCCTGGTCCCAGCAAGCACAAATGCGTCTCCTAAAGCAGCCCTCCTCATAAAACACTGATTTCACTCAGTGGCTTTCATGACTTAGACTCACCCACACTAAAAATTTCTCTATCGTAAACTCCAGAAGCACCAAACATTTCAGACTTCTGTCATCT
>VYZR01090699.1:27315-38355 GCA_013400675.1 Oxylabes madagascariensis
ACCCACAGATAGAAGAGACTCAGCAGAAGGAAAATCAAACACCACAAGTGGCAAGCAAGCGTCTCCTGGAAAGGAGTCTTCTTTTTGTGAACAAGAACCCTGAGGCACATGAGAGGTCTCCACGACACAAAATGGTTGAATAGCAGATTACCAGGCAGAAAGATGGAACACATGGTAGGACACAGGAGCACTGTACCAACAGGAGTGGCTACATGGAGCTAACTCTAAGGCTCAGCTGGAGGGAATAATAAGCTGAACCTCTGCTGAAGCTGTCCTGTGATATCAGGATTTTCTGTGGCTGGATGAGCCCTTCCTTGGCCACGCTTTGTGAACCCTTCTTTATCCAGGGCAATCAACAAGGAGATTGTTGCCAGCCTCTTCTGGGTCCTCTGCAGTTCAGTGTTAATCAAACCCCTCGACTTTCTGCTTGGCACATGCCAAGACACCACACTGAACCAGCAGGAACCTGCTTGTACAGGGAGACTTATGGCACAGCAAAGGAATAAACATTTTTATTTCCCATCAGCTAGCACATTATTCTTACTCTATGTTCCTTTGCTCCTTTGTTCTTTACTGATTAATTCTTTTCTGCTATTTATCAGATTTGTCAGTGCTCTATTAGGTGTTCAAACTGTTCTTTTGCCTTTTATTTTCCCCTGCTTAGGCTTTCAGTGTATTTTAAAATGTGCCCATTTGCAGCTTGTTGCAGCTCTATGAAATAATGGTTTCATTTGTTTCTGACATTGTTCTGGAACCTGAAACATGAAACTCTATCTTATTTCCAAATGTCTCTCATGACAGGAGAAACCTCATTGAATAATGACTGTGATAGCTCAGGCAAACCTTCTGCTCGACAGGTTTTCCTTTCCTGAGGTAGGTAGCAATGAGTTCACCCTCCATTTCTATATCTGTGCCTCCTGCATTATACATTCCAGCAATATGTCTCTGCCAGCCAGAGCAGGCTTTGTGCTGATGAGTTTGAGGTTCATTCAGAGCTACAGGGGAAGGAGGTTCATGGCACAGGTGACAGATGTGAGGTTTTAGCACTGGACTGATGGTTCAAGAGTCTGTTTGCATGTTCCATTGCTGAAAAGGCAACAAATGAATGCAGTCAGAACTTTGTGACAGAGATGATGGCTTACCCAGGTGGTAAATGGGGAGACAGACTGAAATTCTTTTTGAACAGGATTTTATAATTTAGGGAGCTACAATGGACACAATTAAAATATTCTGCATGTGATATGAACTGTCCGAGCCTTTTGTCAACTACTGTTGACTGAATCCCACAATAAGAGAACAGAACAGCCCTCCTTGAAAATAATAGATCAGTTTAGTGCTAGTACAAGACAATGCTTTTACCATGCAGCAGGTATGGAATATTTGGAAGTTTCTGCCACAGGAGGTTTATGGACACAGCTGGTATCAGTAGGCGCAAAAAGAGATTGAGCAAAGATTGTTTCATTAATATTTCTTAAAGGATATGAATATCCTTGTATGTCCGTAATGTATGAATATATTTAAATGTCTGTAATCTTTTTGTTGTAGATGACAGTGAAATATGAGAAAATGATGCCACCAAGTACTTTATTGAAAAAGAGAAGGTAATGGGAGGCTGCTGGAGGGCTCTGAACCTCTTGGAGGGTTCAGTGCTGGAGCTCAGAGCTGCACAGCTCAACTCAGTGTATCTGCAAATGGTCAGGAGAAGAAAACAAGGAGTGCCTCAGGGGCTTATCCCAAGTTTGGCAGAATCAGGATGGGTAAGGGGACAATGCTAAATGCAGTCTGAGCTTCTGTAGATCCTAGAGAGGAGCACAAAGTCCTGGCGCAAAGAGTTAGAATTCAAAACAAAAAGGTAGAGAGTATTCAATTGTGTTTGGAAAAGGAACACGGAGAATCACTGGGTCTGCAGCCAGCTGAGGAAGACTCCTCTGGTAAAACAAGGGAAGATAAAGAGAGGGCAGGATGGTGGGGAGTGCACAAGTGTCTCTGACCCTGAGGATATGCACAATCAAACACTCATCAGGTTTGAAAAACCCATGTTTGAAAGAGAAATTAAGAAATTATCTGATTTATGGTGAGATGGAATTTATGAAAGATTAGTGGACACAGACGTACAGCTCCACCAAAACCACCCACACATTAACATGGGTCAAACAATCATCATATTTCAGCACTCTNTGATTAAGTTTTAATAATTCCAGTTGTTTCAATAGGCAATTTTATTAGGGAAGAAAACACCCAATGTGCATTGACTCTAATGGGACAATGCAGTCACCTCTCTTTAGGGCACAGGGGGAAGATCTCCTTCCATCTCCTGAGACATTCAGGCCCTGGGGCAACGCTGAGCTTCATCCTCACCCATCATCATCCTCATCTGTGGATGGGTGCACCACACCTTTGGCCATCTCTGTAGCCAGGGCAGCTGCACAAAAATCAGGGTCAAAAACTGGAGAGGATCCCATGTCTCTGGGCACAGATCCGCTCCACTGGGTGAAATGAGTACTCTTCATTTAAACACCAAAAATGATTGTTTGTAGCCAGGAGCTGCTATTTTACCTCTGGTAGATGAATTTGAGTATTTGAGTTATGGAACTCTGGGTCTTATTTCTGCTGCATCCTTTATCTTTAGGCCAAAATTAGGTCAGTTATGGGGTAATTGCAAGGCAAAAGGGCTTTACAGAGTGAAAAAGTGGGTCCTGACTGTAAGATCCTCTGAACTCTGTTTTTATTTTAAAAATCTCTTTTCCTACCTCCTATTAACTACATGTAAGAATCATTACTGGGTTACCATGCAAGGTTAAAGCAAGGGAGTAGCAAAAGAAAAATGGTGCCAGGTTTTCAGCAGCTCCACCTTTCGAGAGAGTGAGTCTTTAGCTTCAGAGGTCATCTGAAACACTGGGGAAACAGGAGGACTGGAAAGAAAAATGCAACTCAAAGAAACTGTTATCAGGGGAGGGCAGCCAGCCCATGCAGGCAGTTTTGGAGGTTATAGGGCTCTAAACAATTTTATGGTGATCTCCTCATCCTGCCAACATCAATGTCAAAGACTGCAGCCTTTGATGGAGTTGCAATTTCACCCTGGTTTATAATTAATTTTTTTTTTCAGGCCACATTCACAATTAAATAAATAAACCAATTAAAATGCCAGTAAAGTTTATCTTCAGCAGGTGCTCAGAAATTGCCTGATTTCTCCCTTGCTGACTCATTGCCTGTATATGACCAACCCCAGTACTATTGGAAAATGGCCTCTTCACAAAAATTGAAACAAAATTACTTGCAGCTATAATTAGCGTTTCAAACAGTTTGTGTGTTTAAGCAAAAGTATCAGTGAAGTTCAGTCTGGCTCTTGCGCTCAGAGGTGCACAAGCAAGTATAAAACAAAAGCAGTATAAACTAGAGTCCCTGGACAGTTTTAGTGAACATGTGCCACCTCATCTGACAAAGAGTGACAGATATTTTCTCCCAAATCCTGTGTAAATACTGTGTATTTCTCATACTTTAAGTAGTTATCCTATTTTTTAGCTGCACAGGGAGTGGCTGCATTATTTCTCTTTGCCTGTGTTGGAGAGAGGCTCTCCAAAGGTTTTGGACTTGCATAAAATGTATTCATGAACTTAAGCCCAGAAGGAAATGTGAGACAGACATTTTTTGTTTACTATGACCTTCCCTACACAGACTTTTAAATGCCACTGAGTCATCAAACTACTACAACAACAAAATTCAAACTCGTGGCTTGTGTGCTTTATCTCAGAACTCCCAGGATTTCAGACAGCTGGAAAAAGTCAACCCTGTCATCCTTGGAGACCCTCTCATGCCCCTGGTGAGTATCTTCTTGTCTCCTACTGCCAGCTGACTGTTTGCCCCTATTCGAGGATGCCCTTAAATTCNTGCAGGGGCTGGAACAACCTGTATTGCAGCTCCAAACTGGTTTGTCTGTGCTCAACACATCCCAGCCTCCTGTTCTGCTCCAGTGCCTCACATGCTCTTGGATGGACTCCACACATTTCCTCACAGAAATCAGTGGTAAAGCAGATTTTTGCATATTGGTTTGATTGCTGACTGAGAGTTTTACTTCCACAAGAATTATGATTTTCTGGTTCATCCTCAGGTTTTAAAAAGGAAACAAATTAATCTGAATGACTGAATCCTTTGCATTTGATTCTGTGATGCATTTTCCCTTCCTCAGCAGTCTCCTGCCCTCTCTGTCTGATCCACCTTTGCCCAGATCCCAGAATTAATGATTTTGCTGTGTTGGCAAATATTCTTTCAGTGAAATGCCCCAAAACTTTCCGTGTCACAGGCCCATAGCTCTGATAAACAGGTAGGTGTGACATGAATTCTTTTAATCCCTTGCATNTCTGTTTTTATTTTAAAAATCTCTTTTCCTACCTCCTATTAACTACATGTAAGAATCATTACTGGGTTATCATGCAAGGTTAAAGCAAGGGAGTAGCAAAAGAAAAATGGTGCCAGGTTTTCAGCAGCTCCACCTTTCGAGAGAGTGAGTCTTTAGCTTCAGAGGTCATCTGAAACACTGGGGAAACAGGAGGACTGGAAAGAAAAATGCAACTCAAAGAAACTGTTATCAGGGGAGGGCAGCCAGCCCATGCAGGCACTTTTGGAGGTTATAGGACTCTAAACAATTTTATGGGGATCTCCTCGTCCTGCCAACATCAATGTCAAAGACTGCAGCCTTTGATGGAGTTGCAATTTCACCCTGGTTTATAATTAATTTTTTTTTTCAGGCCACATTCACAATTAAATAAATAAACCAATTAAAATGCCAGTAAAGTTTATCTTCAGCAGGTGCTCAGAAATTGCCTGATTTCTCCCTTGCTGACTCATTGCCTGTATATGACCAACCCCAGTACTATTGGAAAATGGCCTCTTCACAAAAATTGAAACAAAATTACTTGCAGCTATAATTAGCGTTTCAAACAGTTTGTGTGTTTAAGCAAAAGTATCAGTGAAGTTCAGTCTGGCTCTTGCGCTCAGAGGTGCACAAGCAAGTATAAAACAAAAGCAGTATAAACTAGAGTCCCTGGACAGTTTTAGTGAACATGTGCCACCTCATCTGACAAAGAGTGACAGATATTTTCTCCCAAATCCTGTGTAAATACTGTGTATTTCTCATACTTTAAGTAGTTATCCTATTTTTTAGCTGCACAGGGAGTGGCTGCATTATTTCTCTTTGCCTGTGTTGGAGAGAGGCTCTCCAAAGGTTTTGGACTTGCATAAAATGTATTCCTGAACTTAAGCCCAGAAGGAAATGTGAGACAGACATTTTTTGTTTACTATGACCTTCCCTACACAGACTTTTAAATGCCACTGAGTCATCAAACTACTACAACAACAAAATTCAAACTCGTGGCTTGTGTGCTTTATCTCAGAACTCCCAGGATTTCAGACAGCTGGAAAAAGTCAACCCTGTCATCCTTGGAGACCCTCTCATGCCCCTGGTGAGTATCTTCTTGTCTCCTACTGCCAGCTGACTGTTTGCCCCTATTCGAGGATGCCCTTAAATTCCCAGGAAGAAGGGAAAACGTGCATGCTTTTCAAACCATGCATATGGAGAATTTCAAAGGATTATTTTAAGGAACGAGGCAAGCAGCTGGATTCCTTGGTCCTACTGATTTTAAATTGGGACACCTCTCAAAAGGAGGTCCTTGGGGTGGGCTGAGCCCTGCCCAGGGTCCCTTGACTGTGTGACCCCACTGCCACCACCCTGGCTCTCTCCAGAGGGGACAGGGCACCTGGCTCATTTGCAAATACTTAAAATGTCTCAACAAGGGAGTCCTCATCCTGAGCCCAGCCACACTCCTGAGCTCCTTCAGCAGCTGCCTGATGTGCAGTTCATCTCCTTCTTGAAGAGGTTAGTGGACTCAAACCAGCACTTAACATTTTCACATCATCCTCATAGTCAGGCACACATGCCACGAAAATACCTTTCCAGTTATCTAGATTAATGTGTCATTGAATAAAAGGCAAATATAGAAAATACAATTATCCCAGTAATCATATTCAGTCAAAACTAGAATTTTAAGTAATTTTGTTGTCAGAAATACAGGCAAAAGAGCTATGTAATTCTTCAGACTCCTACAAAAGCTTTTGAAGGATGCTATCAAATGTCTCCAAAGCCCATAGAAAATGTTATTTTAGTTTAGCACTGAGATGTCTGACTCATTTCACTGTAATGAACATTCTTCTCTAATATCAAGCTAAGTGTGTGCTCTCAAACTAAGTATATGCTCTTTGGAGATGTAGTAAAACAAAATGTGTTTCCCTGGAGCAGGCCCATTAGAGACTGACAGATCATTTACTTCAGATATTGAGGATAAAGCACCATCTTTTAATGCCTGTCCGTGTGGTAGGTGACTAAATAACCACAGCAGTGTAAAAACATAAGTTTCACTATACTCTATTAATAATATAAAACACATCTTCTGCTATACTGCAGCAAATAGAAATGAAAGGACTATTTTACTGCTATTGCCTTCAAACTTATAAAATAAATAAAGCCCTTTAAGTTTTTGTTGAGGTTTTTTTTTGTGTTTGTTTTTAATATACAATATCTGGACAATTCAATTTTCCCTTGATTTGACTTGTCTTTCAAGCTTTTGTTTCCTACTCAACCCAATACAGTCCTTATGAATGTAAAGAATATTTCAGCACTATTTTTACTCTATATCAGCAAAAAGATTATTTGAAATGCTTGGAGCACAAAATCTGTTTCCCCATACAATCAACTTTCATCTGGATCACACGCAGCTCACTGCTGCAGGACAGCCACTGGAACAGAGGAGAGCATTGTCCTTGCTGTGAACTGATGTCGTGCCATTTCTACAGGGCCTTGGCTCCTCTGAACAGGCTGCGACAAAAATCTGAAATGCTTTAAATCTGGACTTGGAAAAATATATCGAACAAGATATTTTGTGACATGCTGCTCCCTGTCTGGCGTTCACACAAGGCTTGAAAAACAGTTCAGTGCGGTGGCTGAATCGAGATCACAGCTTCTCTCTCAAGAACAGCTTCATCTAATCTGAGGTCCCTTACAAACTGACTCCTGGGCAATATGATATTTAAGTGACTCAACACTCTATCTGCATGATTTTGTCTCTGAATGGACAGAGATCCTCTTTATAAAATGACCAGAAAACAACCACCACAGTATTTAAACCATCATCATCAGTGTCAGGGCAGGGTACGAAGGACTGCCTCTGAGGTTGATGAGTCTTATACAGATACAGCCAGTGAGTGATTTTCCACCCACATCAGCTTTTCATCTCTTTTAAATGCAAGTAAATTGCAGGCTAAGGGCTGTGGGACCTACCAGAGTGGATGGCACCTTTACTAGGAACTTTTTTGTTACTGAGAAGCTCTTTTCTGTTATACAGATTATGCCATCTTCCAAGTATATCTCTCTCAAATCTGGAAATGAGTTTTTCACTTTAGGGAAAAACTCAATTAAGCAATTATCCTACCAAAAACTTGACCGCAAGGAGAAGATCACTCTTACCTGTCTGTGCAGCCAGGCATCACTCTCATCTTCATGTTTCTAAAACACAAAAAGATTATTAATACCATACTTGTCATGTATTGTATTTTGCCTATCAATGCAGGAAGCTGTTGGATTGGAGTTGAAAGGTTGCTCAGAAATACAAAGAAACTGTTTAAATATGTGCTTCTGGAGTGGAATCCAGTGGCTGCTTTTCTTGACTTTCCTCCCTGATGGATAAACATTCACTACATCAAGAAAGCACTTTATGCATACAGACAAAACACATAAATCCACAAGATGTACTATTCCCCAAAGAAATAAATCTTCTTAAGAAATAAATAAAGGCTGAAAGGAAAGTTGTTAAGAAAAAACTTCTCACCATGCTCTATGCACAGAATTGCATCATCTTTTTCAAGGGAGGGGAGTATTAGAACAATTTTATGCAGTGGAAACACATGCCAGTTTAAATGATGAAATTTGCTGATCTTCTGTCAATAAACCATTTGTATTTGTGCATTTATAGAAGGGATGAATTAACTACAATTAAGGTACGTGTAGATAAGCATGAGCTGGTTTTAGTGCCATTAAATACATATAACGCAACTAGAATGTTGCAAAGATATTTAGGTTGCAAATTGTTGAGGTATGCGAGCTTGTGTGTGGATAAAGGTACTTCAAGACAGGCAATCACTCTCCCTCAGACACACCCAGAGTGTTCTTGGATTTCTAGGTGTTAAAAAAAAGAATTAAAAATTGTGATCATTGTTTGTATTCTGTCTGCCCAAAATTAATCTGTTCCAGCTGACTTTTCATCATGTGAAACAAGTTAAATAATTTCTCTTTGCATGGGTTGTGAACTGACACTGTTGGACACGCAATGACGGACTTCTCTCAGGGTGTGAATTCTGAACTCTTCCTTTATTGCAACATCTGATTCCATATTTATCGTATTTCTACACAAATCAGGTATTGGAGGAGAAGGTTGACACCTCTCCCATCCCATTGGTCAAAACAACTGTCCATCAGTTGATCCTTCCTCTAAGAGAAGGAATGTAAACAAACCCCGTGTAACATAAATATTGCTTCTAACAATAACACCCGTGCGTGAGAAAGAAACCAAAAACTATGAAAACATAGAATTCTAAGAACACACTAAAAGAAGGCTGAAAAATCAGGGTGACAGTGAACACTGGTGGCAGGTGACTGCTGTGCAGACCTCTCCTACCTTGGTGCAGACCCCCGTGGTGGCGTCGCAGAGTGTCAGGATGGACACGTTCTGGGCCCTGTTCAGCCAGTTCACTGCCACCTTGGTGCTGGTGGCCCACTTCACCATGGTGATGTAGTAGTCCCTGCAAGCACAGACACACACAGACCAGGTCACAATGCTGCCATCCTAATGAATTGCCACATGGCAGAGCAGCCGGGGGCTGCTGCGGGCGAGCAGTCCAGGACAGAGCTGTGGTTTTAAAGAGCATCATGTCTTGATGTCTCTAGGCTGCTTTATGTATGGATTTCAACCCCTAAAAATGACATTTTTAGGGCTGTGCAGGTGTTTTATCTGCCACTTCTGGAAATTATTTTCAAAGAAGAGACGAATACAGAGATAAAGAATCTTTCAAGCTATTCTGTCTTCCAAGAAGGATTGAACTGCCTGGAGCCACAAATTTACGCACAGGTGGAAAAGAAGTTGCAAACCATTTCCATTCTGAGCACACTAACCTGAGCTGAGTCAGACCCAGCACTATCAATGGTTGGGGTGTTTATGCTTATGAAAAGCTGATGGCCTCTGAGTATGCCGGCTACACGTCAAAGTATCCAGGAGTGTTGCATTAAAAGACAAATAGTAAGAAGGATAGAGTTTGGAGCAGCACAGGGTTTCTGTAAAGCAAATGCAGCTGGCTGTCATAAAGACATCAGCNGGCGAGGACTGCAACCACTTAGGCTGGGCTGGAAAATACAGGAATAAATTCAGTGATGGTTGCCTTCTCAGGGCCAGGGCGTGGTGCTACCAGATGTCCACCTCTGCAGCAATTCAGGACTGCACCACTTCTTTTGTAGGGCACAACTCTGGCTGAGCTGCCAAAGCTGGTGATGTTATAATATACTGCTGGGTCATGTGGGGCAAGACGTCCTTAAAGTACAATATGACTTTTTACAGCATACAGTCTATAAAAAAAATATTAGTTCATTTGTTTGCTATAAAATATGTATAAGAAATTGTTGCTCTCTTTGGAAATAATGCGCTGTGTCGCTGGAGAGTCCTTTGAGTTCTGGCAAGAGCTCCTGCATATACTGAAGAGAAAGGGCAAAAGCACAAAGGTCTGTTTGTCTGGAAAAATAACAAGCTGGAAATTGATTTTGTACTTTTCAGTAATATTTAGTGCCTGAAATTGGCTGCGGGAAAAAGGAACGAAAGGTCTCAATGCTTGCATCCACTGCACTGGGTGGAAGGATATGCCCAGGTGAGACAACAGCAGTCTGAAAATTTAGAGCCCGAAATAAAACTGTAATTTTACTCTTTATCAGCAACAGTGTAGGCCCTAAGAGGAAAAAAAAAACAACACAGCAAAATTAAACTGTATAACTGTCTTTTTCTCTCCAAAAGGAACTGAGCAGATTCAGTCTCCCCAGAAAAGAAATGTGATTTTAGTATTTATTGTGGCTTGGAGCATTTTTTCCATAAATCCAATTTAAAGTTTCAAGGAACATATATTCAGTTTTTACATCCCTCTCACTGTTTGAACACAAGAGCCACAGTTCTTTCTCAGGAACTTTTAATTATTATTTTAGGTGAATCATGGTCTTTCCTACCACCCCAGAGAAGGGCATGGAGTCTCAGTTTCTCTCTGAACCCTCTTCTGGCCATCAAGACCATGGATAACCCAGCCCACAGATAACTGCAGATACCTGGATAGTCATTATTCTAGTTTTTGAGTAGTGTGGAGTCTTTAATTTCATTTACTTCCCTTCACATCTCTTCTATAGGACGTCCAAGTTTTACGGTTCCCATTTTGCAGAGGAAAATGAGACAAGAAGGTGTGATTCATCTCAGCTAATTTTAAACATCTGCTGCTCCTGCAGCTGCACTGGCTGAGCAGCCAGTGGAGAGGAATGGGAAATCAGTGCAATTCCCAAGCCCCAAGCCCCCTCTGCCTGACCTGTCCCACATTCTATGGGGAGCTGATTTAAGGGAGAACCTGTTTCTTCCACAGAATGAAATCTATACCAGCAGATCCTCGACCACTGCATTTATAGGCATCCACATCGAGCAAAAGGGAAGGGACACCTTTTCTGAGCCCTGTCAGGAAGGGTGAAGCCATCCAGAGTTTTGCAGTGGATTTCCACATCCCAGTAAACACATTGTTGGTTTGGTTTGCAATCATCTGACTCTCAGATAATTGCGCAGTGCCCTTGTTCATGCCCCAGCTTTCCATGGCTGCTTCCTGGAGGCAGGAATCCCAAACATGAGGTGTGAATCTACAATATGAATACCTACAGTGTAACCATGGTAATAAAGCCACAAACACCGCAAAGAACAGTGA
>VYZR01090699.1:52531-73203 GCA_013400675.1 Oxylabes madagascariensis
GGACGGATAAATAGAAGAACTAACTAGAATAAAAAGAACCCCCAGGGAATAAAAAAAAAAAACAAAAGAGAGCTGGATAAAACCAGAATTCAAATTAGCTAACAGCAATATTTCAGAAAAAAATGTTCTTATCAAATAACAGGAACATTTATTATTAATGAAGGTAAAGGTATGCAATCAGGTGATGCCACTGATGGATCAGTGGGGTTTGACTGTGCTTATCAGAGTTATGACACTTGCATGTTGAGCAGAATTCTGTTCTTTCTTCGGTGCATGCTTTGAAGGTCATCCACTCTGGACCCAGGTAAGCATAAAGACAAACATCCCTGCAGGATAATGTCCACGCATCAAAATCTCTTTTATCCCTGCTACCAGGAAATCCTTTCTTTTATCAATATTTCTGATCCGTACACTCCCGTGCAGTAATCCTGAATCTGCTGACAAAAAACGGGGAAAGCTGTGCCCCTGGGGCAGGGGCACCAACCAGGTCTGCAACTCTGGCCATCAGTGACAGCCAAGAAACTCCCATAGGTGAGGTAGGAAATAAACCCCAGTGGATTTGGTGTGCAGAATGCCCAGTGGGGAATTTCCAGAGGAGGCCAGGAAGAGGACCAGAGGGCTGGAGAACCTCTGCTATGGAGGCTGAGAGCTGGGGCTGCCTTTCAGCACTTGGAGGAAGCCCGTAAGAAAGATGGGGACAAACTTTTTAGAAAACCAGTTGTGATAGGTAAAGGAGTGATGATTTTAAATTGAAGAAGGGTAGATTAGCTATATGAAGGAAGTTTTTTACAATGAGAGTGGTGAAGCTCTGGCACAGGTTGCCCAGAGAGGTGATGAATGCCTCACCTCTGGTCAGTTCAAGGTCAGGCTGGACAGGGCTGGGCTTGGTCAGGCATGGGGTGCTCAGTGCCCATGGCACATTTCCCATCGCAGGCACCACTCCCACATACATCTACATTCGCTAATATTATTATTTTTGATTTTATGACCATCCAAATTTCCTTAGAGAGCCCTAAGTTTGTATCTCTGAAGATCACTGGTTTTACTTTAAAGCTACAACAATTAGTGTCTGCTACAGAGAGTTTTAATTGGATAGTGAATTAAATACCAACTTAGGTTGACTGTTCATAGTGGCAATGGAATTCCAGATGTTTAAAATTCTTTACAAATTTCATTGTATTGATTTGAGCTTTATATTCCATGTTGTACTTTGTTTCTCTTGGCTGTACATTGGTTCCATTATTTTCAATTTTTTATTTCGGCCAACAAAAACTCTATCCATAAACCAGCATATAAAAATTTCTGAAAAAATATCCCAAAATATATATGGAAATGTGCATATAAACACACAAAGGGCCATGCAGTAACAGTGACAAGAAATTGCCTGTATAATTGGAACTAAAACTGGTAGGAGTAAAACTTATTAAAAATCAATATCATAGAAAGGCAATTAAGAATTTTAAGGAAAAAAAAACAAACCCTGATTAATTAACTGCAAATTATAAGTATTACTTTGAATTGCATTGTACAGAACAGGCTCAAATTACCAATTATCCCTGCCTGCTTTGTTCAAAGATCATGAATGTGCATTTTAATTTACGCTGGAGAAAGCTAAATATGCTGAGAACCAGCATGCAGAATTTTGCAGAAATCACTGGGGATGAGGGTGAACTCCCCCATTACCATATAAATGACATGCACAGACTTATAAATGACATGCAGTAGATCCAGCTTGTATTGTTCCTTCAGATGTAGCAGGAAAATACCGGAAATTAAAATACAGCTTATAACCTGCCAGATAATAAATGTAACCCACACTGCACAAATCCCCATCTACCAAAGATAATTTTGTCTGCTGTTTTTTGCTGATTAAGGGTGGTTTTGGAAAGAAATTCGTCCTCCTTTCCCCTCTTTATCTGTTGCACTTACTGGCAGGATGGAGATGGCTCCATTTTTATCTACCCAACAGATCACAATACCTAACATAGCATAATCTTAATTTCCAAGGTCATCATAGCCTGCTCTACCCTTAAAAAACTTTGTATCTAGTACTGAGGACAATTCCCACATTAAAAAAAAAATAAAAAGGACAGATTATAGCAGCTCCTTTTCCACCAGTATATTTTTACCTCGCCATCCATGACATTAGCAGTGCTGCTGTGGTGAGGCCATGGCTGAGTGATATTTCACCATTCCCTGCAGTGGTCTGGGGGCTGCCTCTAGTTTTGTGGGGTTTTTGTTGAGCATTAGGCACAGCCAGGGTGCAGCAAGCTGGCGAGAACTTTCCCACCGCCAGACTATGAATTGTGATGGCAAACATTATGAAATTGCAAAGAAACTGCTACTGTCCTTGCTGAGTAGGACCAGAAATGGTAATTTGTACTCTTTGCCATTTATTACTTATCACTAAAACCCAGTTTTCAAAGTCAGGTTATTCCTGGAATATTTGGATGTGGGTTACACTCAGAGGTTCCAATTTTAATATATATATTGTCCTTTCTTTCTAAGACTTCCTTGGCTGCCTTTCATCTTTTCTTGGTAACTTTCCTCCTGGAAAGCCCAGCAGCCCTGGGCTGGCTGAACACCTTCCTGCTGATGCCAGGGGCAGTGCCCGAGGTGGGTGCTCAGCCCTGCTCCTGCAGGCACAAACATTCCTGTGTGGGAGGGTTCCTCAGGGAGGGAGGCTGGGACTTGCTCTTCAGGCTGCTTCCAAGTGATGTTTCTCTGTCATTCTCTCCAGTCCCTAAAGGCTGTGTGCTCCAGCCTGCAGCTATAAATCCCAATTATGTTGCTGGCATGTTGGGTGGAAGGTTTCATCTTCATCAGGCTTAGCAGCACTCCACCAGGTTATGAAAATATTCAAAGCGTGGTTACACAAAATTTTTTTTTTTTTTTTTTTTTAGTGTGAAGAACTTTAAAAAATGCTAATAGGATTTCTGGTTTCTCTTTTGCAGATTTATTTTCCCAGATTGAAAATGGGGCCATGATACACTGCTACAAACACAACCACCTGGCTGACTAATTGCCTGTAAATTACCTTTCTGTGCCTCTTGTACTCAGACAGATGGTTTAACGTGGTTTTAAGTCCAAATTCATAACTGGTATAAATAGTAATACATACTTACTAATGATCCATTAATTTTTTTAATAATTTCTTTATAAAATGTATAAAGAAATGTAACTGTCAGGTTTGTCCACTAAGGACTGATGAGTTTGAAGAAGCCAAATCCACTCCTTTAGTTTCTGTTGAATGCACTCATGGTTCATTGCTTTTTTCTTGACGCTAAAAATATAGATTTAGTTAGGAAAACTATGCAGCCAAGCAACAATTTTATGCTTCCTTTCCTTTTTCAAGTGGTCAGCAAATACACAGTCTTTCACTAAGTTAAACTAAAAGCTTGAAAAGAAGTAAAGTCAGAGTGGAGAATCTCCATCTTTAGCCACAATTTAGTTGTTGAGTAGAAGAGAAAGGGCTGTTTCCCCTCTAAACCCTATCTCAGCTGTGCTTTCAAATGTGTGTTTTCTCCTACTGGAAAAGGTCAGGTCAAACATGGGACAGGGCAGGTCAGGAACCATCTCTGGATGTCCCAGGAAAATTGTTTTGCTGGAACCAAAGGCAAATTCTTTGTGATCTGCTGTTTACTGTATTCAGTGGACTTGCATTTGCAATTTCTATGAAGTCCAAGCAAGTAATTCATGCAGGTGAACATCAATTCTGGGAGGGAACAGAAGGTTGGCTGATTTAAATCCAATCTGCTCCATCAGGAACAAGCCTGGTCTTCGAGCAATGTGGCTAGATCCATCATGCTGCTGCCTTCTTCCTCTCCCAGGGAAAGAAACTCTGCCAGGGCTGGATTCTGAAGTCTCAGTGGGATAAAGGAAAATACACCTCTTGGCTTCTCCACTCTTCCTGCACCTTCCTTCAGCTGCAGTGCCACTCTGCAGTGCTGAGCTGTGAGATCTGCTCGTTAAGGATAAACTTGGACCTCAGTAATTGGGAGATCCTGTCCTACAACCCTTCCAAATGGCGGCTCAGTTGTTGTTAGGACTGCACTTCTCTTGTGCTACTCCCACCTCTCACCCAGAGCTGCAACCAGAACACAGCCAGAACAACTCCACTAAAAGTTCCTGTTTCTAAAGTTATCATTTCTCCTTTTGAGGTTTGTTATCCCATCTTGAATAGTTCTAAATCTCACAAAAGCACTGAAACCTTCCTGATGTATGCCCAGCTTTCCTGGTTCACCAGGTCAGCATCCAGCTCAAATTCCTCTCACTTGCAAGGTCAAAATCAGATGCCCAAAATTCATAAGCAAGCTCTTAAACAAGAGGTGTCCCATAAACAGCCTTGCATTGTTGTTTCTCAAACAAAATAATATTTTAGCTGGGTAATTCCCCAGAGAGGGTTTTTAAAAGGATCCAGAGTTCCTGAGTGGGCAGAAGTGAGCTGCTTCTTCGTGTCAGTGTGTTGGCACTCGGGGCCATTACAAGCAGGGTGACAACTTCTCCACCAGGGCTCAGGGCCTGATGTGTGTATCAGCAGTGCTCACCAGCCAGATACACAGCTCCACTGACTCTGCTGAAATGGGGAAACTTACAGGGAAGGAAATCCCCAAATCTACTCCCTGCTCCACAGAGCCAGACAACAATCACATCAACCCCCTGCACCTCCTGACCCTCCCACCGTTCATCCTCAGTAGTGCTGAGATATCCACAGCTGTAGCAGATCAGGGAGAAGGAAAGAGAAGCACGAAAGGATTCTAAAAGACCAATATTTAGCTGGAAAATTATTTATCCACTGTATCATCACACAGAGTATGATCTGGGCAAGGAGTGCCTTCAGACACACGGCCCTTTGGGCAGCCCACAGGGTGTTGGGGGAGAAGGGAAGAGAGGAGGCAGAGTTCAAAAACAGGATCATTTCAAAGCACCATAACTAATCCTTTCCCTCCTCATGGACCTCTGCAACTTTGTGCTGTGCCTCCGAGGGGCAGCACAGCCTCAGCTATTGCATCTGAAATCCATCAGCTGCTGGGGACACAGCTCTTGCCTCCTGTCCTAGTCTCACCATATCTAGCCTGCTGGTGATACTCCAGAATAATACACGACAATTTAAGGGTTAGGATGGGTCAGTTTAATAATCAAGTGAAGTTTAATTTTTTAAGTGAGGTATTGAATCTTTTAAGTCATGTCCATGCCTACAGTCTGAGGCAAAGATTGGAAAATCAAAACAAATGCAATAAATACAATGACCTCCAGATAATTCCTTTCAAGTAAGATTTATTTTGATGCCTGTTTTCAGACTGTTGCCTTCAATTGTAAAAGCACAATAGCATGAAAACATAATGCTTTGGTTTTAGGAGCTGTTTTTCTTCAGGTCTATTTCTTACCAGTTTCTAAAATCTTTACTCTAGCTATGTGAAAGCCTCCTTTAAGGAATTGCTTTTGATCTAGTCTGATGCAGTAGCTACTGATGGCTATTTTTTTCTCCTGCTATTGTTGTTAAATCAAATACAAGACAATGACTCAACTTTGAGCAAAAGCAAAAACTAATGTAGGAGGCAAAAGCTTATGAGTCATTTGTGCAAAAGGGGAAGGAAGGGCTGAAGCGTTTTGCTCCTTTTTTTCTGATTTGAAAGGCAGGTAAGAGTCCTTCAGTCCCTTTAGGATGCAGAACAGTCTGACAGAGCTGGGGCAGCTTTAACAACAGGCACTTGCCTTCTGCTCACAGGGTGCCCTGTGGGTTGGAAAGGTTTCTATTCCTGTGGAAATCACCTGGGACTAACCCAGCCCTCTGACTCGCACAGACACATCTCTCCAGCCGTGCATTCCTCATGTCCTGTGACCAAAACTGAAGGGCACCTGCAGAGGGTCTGTGATAAAGGTAAACCGAGGGATGCGTTGAAAACAGCCAGATCTGTGTTTTCTTCAATGCTCTGCACTTTATTTGGTTTCTAGGGACTAAGGTGAAACTCTCACTTCAGTTTTGTGTCCTAATTTCTCTCATCTCATCTAAAACCAGGTCAATAATTGTGCCTCAGTTTGCCTGTTTCTAAAAAGATGGATAATTCCTGTTCTACCAGGACATGATGTGAAGTTTTATTAATTGATGCTTGCAAAAGGCATTAAGATCAAGACAGAATAATTGCCTCAGTGGAGGTCATAATTAGACTTGTACCAAGAGACACATCTGAGCGTCATCTGTGATGGTCATTTAATCTTTTTCTCGCACTTCAGCTACAAGTGTGGGGGTGCTGAGGGGGGGGAGCTGCTCTTAAATACAGAGGGAGCTGCTGTACTTAGCATAAATTCAAGCCCTTTATAAACCCAAACAGGCCTGAGCAAGGGATGTAGTGCACAGATCAGGGAAAGGTTCATGCTGCAGGGAAGAGAGTGGAGCAGGACAGAGCTGTCTGAAGGGAAAGCCAGCAGAAATCCCTGCCTTGGGAGGAGAGGCTGGCCCGGCTCCCCTTGGCTGAGGGTCAGCTCAGGGGTCAGCACTAATCTGATCAAAAAGGGGATTGTGAAAAGCTCATCCGACTAAGACTGTGAAATCATGCTCTCGAACCCTAATAATTTCTACAGCAACCAGTTGTCACACCATGAGGAATTGTGAGCTGGGGTGGCGGGGCGGGGGGAGAGCAAGATGACACACTTTTGTGAATCCCAAATCCTGCTGTAGGCAGAACTTCTACTAAAAAAAAATTACATTTCCATATAGTCTATTCTAAAAAGTACTTTGTCAAACACTGAGGCTCATGTTTCCGAAGGTTATAGAACTGTGAAGTATCCCAGGATTATCAGAAGAATCTGAAAAAATCAAAATTCATGCAGAAACTTTGGAGATGATTTCAAGAAGACATACAGCAGAATGATGGATTTTTGTACTCAAAAAAGCTTATAAATGACATCATTTTAAAAAGGGAACTTTTTCCCCCTTCTTTTCTGCACTCTGTTCACTTTTCCACTGAATATTTTATGTAACAGCATTTTGAATTAAAATTCAAGTCAAAACCCCCACAAACACACCACCAAAACCCCAACCGCACCGGCTAATCAAAAGCAAAACAGGATTTCATCTCACATTGCTTCTTTCCATTCAGGATTCCATTTGCATACTATATTTTTTTCCAGCAAATCATGCAGATGTCTGGCTGTTTGCAGCTCTCCTCTCGAATCCTGATGGGGAGAGGAGCTGCTCCAGCTCTCCATACTTTTACCACATGGTGGCAATGTAACCTCCACCTCCCTGCTCAGGAGGTGAGCTGTCTCTGATTTCCTCCTTCATTACTTCTTATTCACTCCAATTATCATATTTGTAGGTGGCAATTACAGTCTTCTGAGCTTCTGCTTTCCATTTCCTCAATAAATTTAATAGAGGCTTGTTGGGTTTATTTTTCAAATAAACTCTGCAACGTTTCTAAGGACATTAACCCTGTAATGTAAGAGTTTTTCTTCCAGTTAATGCAATATTGCATGTTTCTCTGATCTCTAATGAAGTTTTGAGGACCACTCTGGAACTGTTTCCTTTTGCCAACAAGCATTCATGTGCCCTTCAGTATTAACCCCTTGCTTTCAAGAGAGGAGTTCTCTTTAGACAATGTTGTTTTTGTTGCCTCATTGGAATTGAGAAAAGTCTCAAATTATTTAAAAGCGGCCTAAAAAGAATGCATGAAACACAAAAAAGGAAAATGAGGAATATGTACAAAAGAATACAACAACAGAAAACAGTAAAATATTTGGCCTGGAAAGGAATTACAGATGCAGAAGAAAAGGTGATCCATGGGAAAACATGTTTTTAAAATCACACTAAGGAGTAAACTTGTAGTCATCATTTTAAATGACTGTGATACTGAGAAAATGAAAAAACAAGATCTATTTGCTACTACTTTTAAAATCAATATGCATCAAAAGTCTACAACTATACTACAATGCAAACATTTTTTTCTACACTTTTGAAAAGTGTGGATACTTCTCATATATAAATATAATATATAACTATACCAGATCTCAGAATAAAAGTTTTTTCTCTGGTTCACAGGCCAGGCACCACAGATTTGAGGCTTAATCAATGATAGCCAAGAATATAACACTATATAAGTCAGTGGAAACACTCAAAAAGTCTTGAAGCAAAACTCAGAGAACTTTAGGAATATGTACATTTTTAGAGGTATCAGCTTCTGCTTAATTGTATAATTCTGATCTGGATCTAATATACAAATCAGGGCATTGTACATACTGAATGAGATTGTAATTGTGAATTTTACATCCAAATTTCAGGCAAATTTGTCTGAACTATGGGAAATATTTCTCAGCTAACAGTTTGAAATTCAAATAATCTGCCCAACAGAGTATTTGCAGTGGTCATCCTCTGCTGTATAATCAGTACCAGGTGAGATGAAGAGTAAATAATTTTCTGGTGTAGCTTATATCCATATGGCCAGTACAGTTGCAAAACCATCTAGGACACCTCACTCTATCACAGGAAATTCTATGAGTAAAACCACAGAGCACTTGATAGTTTGCTTTTGTACTGTATGATACTTCCACTCTCATTAAAATCTGAAAAATACTTTAGAAGTGAAAAGACATCCCTTCAAAACCCACAGTTAAGGAACTTGCTAAGAAGAAATATTTTAAATAACTATAAATAAAACACAGCATTTAGCTCTTAGCAGCATTTTGTGTTCCTGTGCTGTTTGATGTGACTCAAAGCAATAGAATAAATTTTTCCAGTGCAGAGTGACATGCAAGGACTTTTATGGTCATAAAACTTCTTATGGTTGGAGAATACAGCAGAGCAAACTTTCAGTCATTAAAAACAAAATTAAAAAATACAAAATAAAAAAGGCATTCTTATCATGATTTTCTGGTATGCAAACAGTAGCACAAACTGGCTGAGAGAGGGTTCATTCAGCACCAGAATGACACAGGCAAACACAGTTTGTGCTGTGCTGTGGAGATGGTTCTCAAAGCAAGAAACTCTGTCTTCAGTGGAAAGAGAGGAAAGCAGGCAAAGAGGCCTGTAGCCCTGATTCAATGCCTAAGATGTTTTGGGTTCTGAAATTCTTTTCCCAGGCAATTTTCTGTAAACAAGAGAAATGTTTTTGTAGCTGTACCTGTGTTTATCCATTCTTTCTCACGGGAGGGACTTTCCTTGATGAACATCTGTTTTAACCAATGTGATTGAAGAGGTTTGCTTTTGTTTCACCAATCAAATTAGTCTATGCAAAACGGTATAAAAGGAAGACACATCCCAAAATAAAGGGGTCATTTTTATAACCTTCTGATCTCAGAGTCTGTGCTGTTGTTAGAGTAAAACAGTGATAGAGGCTCCCAAACACAGAATGGTTGGGGTCTGTTCTTGCTGGAGGCTGTGGAGCTGACATCTCAACATGGGTTTATTTGGGTTTTCCCCCCCTGCAGTGCCTATCTCTGCCTTGGTGGGCCATGACACCTGGCTCAGTTTGTATCCCCTCACCTCCAGACTCTGAGAAATCCTGGTGGATGTGGCAAAGGCTGGAGGGAGCCAGAGAGTGGTGCAGGTCTAGCAGTGCCTGCTGCTGCTTGCCATGGATTGGAAGGAAAGCATCTCCTACTTGTCACTGCCTTGCTTGATCTCTGCAGTCCTCATCCCAGGAGAGGACTGCAGGTTTCTGCCATCCTTCTGGCTTTGGTCCCTGCTGTCCCACGCTGGCTGCTGTGTATCTCTGTGTGCGGTGTTAGCAGGCACCCGGCGTCCCCAGCCTGGCACACAGCAGCCAATGCATCCCTGGCCACTTATATTTTACTGCTTAACCCATCCAAAAGCTTTAGGATCCTCTTTGGAACCTGCCATTTTCCCCCACTTTTCTAATTACTGTTAACTCCATGCCATAGTTTCCCCTTAGACCTGAACTTGTTGAGGACTGGAAAGCAGCTGGTGCAGAAGCTGCACCATATGGCAGTATCTTATAGAAATGTAAACTAATTGAGTGTTGAGGGTGATGTAATCCCTTGATGCTTTGTCTTTAGGAACTGCTGGTGTGTCAACTGATAGCTTTAAAGGTCTGCTCTAGCCCTTCAGTCCTGCTGACACAGAGCAGAACCCAGCCAGAGTCAGCTCCGTGTGCTGGTTGGTGTCAGCTTTGCAGTCACCCCTGGGCTTCTTGGGAACAATTTGAAAAATACCCTGCAGTGTATCACCCACATCCCTCATGTCTTCGAGGTCTGAGGCCCCGTGGAAAGCTGGTAGCTGGGCACACTGCTGGAAGAAAGAGTTTTCCAGTACCAGGATCTGAGCGTGCTGGTCATCATGCCTCACGCGGTGCCAAGCACAGGCAGCACAGACAGGAACATGGAAGGGTGTTTTTCACGTACAAAGATTTAGCCTCTTGCTTATTTCACACACAAAGATTTAATCTCTGCTGGGGGAAACCGTGGGCTTGAGCTCTGTGGGGACCTCCCAGGTCCCCAGCTGGCCTTTAGCAGTGATGCACCCCTTGCATTTTGCATCATTACTCCTCTGCTCTTCCAGTCACAGACCCTCTCTGACCTCTGACTGCTTCCAGGTGGCATTAGAATTTGGAGTCATGTATTTTAAACTGTATTTCAATTTGGTTCTTTGTCTTTTTCTTTTTTTTTCTTTTCCTTTAAATTAAGGAAGCTGATGTACGCAAATTACAAGATGACTTGTGTCATAATTTTGGATATTCTTTTGATTTCCCTGCTATTATACAACAACGGACAGGCCAACTCTCTAGTGAGAATCACATATCTCAGCAGAATTTTCATCCCTTTCCTGTAGCTTTCTCTCATTCTAATTTGGATTGAGTACATTCCTTTTTGCTTTTTTTTTTTTTTTTATTATTTCTTAAGGCAGATAGTCTTTATTCAGGCCAGAGATCAGTGAGACAAATAGGAAAGCTATTTAAACAGCCTGTAGCTTTTGCACTGGACCCTTAATTTCCACAAGCAAGGCTCTTCCAAGAAAAAAATCTACAGGAAATTACTTTTTAGGTCAAATTGATGGAATGATACACTAACATGAAATTTCTATGACTATCTTTCAATTTCTTTGTTCTTTCTGTAATCACTTCTTGATTGCAGCACTTTAAAAACATTAAGCTTTCCTTCTTTCTAACATATTTTTCAAATAAAAGTTCATAGACACTCTCAGAAGAAGAAAATCACAATTTTCCTCAGGGAAATAATGAGGAACATATTAAATTTATCATGATAAAGAGCTCCATTCCCTCCAACTGTCATATACAAGCAGTTTTTGTGTATTTACCCTGTTGTATATAAAAACAGGCATTCTTTGTAATCTCAGAGCCAAAATGTCCAACTGCAAAGATACCAGAAAAAGACATCAAAACTATACATAAGATCATAAATTTTTAGCTCTAGGAGAATCCCACAGAAGTCCTAATCCTCTCCTTGCACTGAAATAGGATGGATGTTTATCTCAACAACCCATGACAAAAATCTGTTTAATTCACTTAAAAATCCCCCAGGACAGAGATCCCTGCAGTATCCCTGGGAAACATGCCCTAACAGCTGTATTTCCACCCTGTAATACTGTACATCATTTTTGTACAAATTAATTAAATTCTTTTAATCTCTTACAACATTCAATAGCCTGGAAGACTAAGACCTCTTACATGTGTCACAGTCCCACAGCTCAATTCTACTAACATAGAAATGATGCATTTTTGTTTTACATGCAGTGAACTTGATCACCTAAATACATTTTTAATGTATACTATCAAACCACAGAAATGATTCTATGGAGGAAAAGCATGGCTTTTAAATTTGACTGGATTTGAAAATAACCTCTAACATGCCACTCTTTATTTTCTGGGAATAATAGTATTTTAAGATATTTCCTCTGAAACCCTGATAGTGGACTTAAAGCATGAATATCACAGCAAGACCCTCTCATTCAACATCCTGGTGCAGATCCAGGGCATCACAAACAGCTTCCATGGACTTATTCCAGACTTCAACTTAGCATGGCATAGGTCAAAATCTGTTCTGTAATATCTGAAAGTGCTGGCATACTAATTAGTTATTAAAAATACCAGCATAATCAGAAAATGAGGACATGGCTCTCCAATAGGCAATTTAACCCAAGGCCACTGCAATAAAATCAGTGCAGAGAAACAGAACTTTTGTGCAAGCAGAAAACCACAACAGCTCTGTTACACAACTCACAAGAGTCCATTTTTTGGAAATATTTGACCCTAGCGATACAACCCCTATTTTGTGATACCTACCAGGGCAAACAAAACGAACTTCACTCACTGAGCACCTCTGAAGGTACTGGCAGCTGCTGGCTGAGCTGTGACATCAGGATGAACAACTGGCTGCCTTCCACTGCCCCAGGGTGATCACTGCCCACAGTAAATAAAATTCTCTTCTCCTTCCAAAAGCCATCCTGAAGCCTGAATGATGGTGATCCAAAAATCAGAGGGTGACAGGTGTTGGTTTTGGCTGTCATCCTCCTTCCAAACAACCTTCTGCAGAAAAGGGAAGGTTAAGGACTGGGCTAGAGCTGGCAGGGTTTCTCATGGTGCGGTGCTGGATTTTGAAGCCAGTCCAGGTAACAGCACATTTTAAAGTTTTCAAGAGCTTGCTGATTTCTAAGCAGGCATTCACAACGTGCACTGTAAATGGTTCGATTTTCCCTGACCTTTGCCCAGAGAAGGGCCAGAAGCCTATTCCTGGTGATGCAATCTGTAATGGGAGCTTCTTTGGGAAGCTTCCTTGAGAACCTCCGCCAAAGTCAGGAGGTGATGGAATTCTACAGAACTTTTCATGACATCATTTGGTGAAATTTAAGACTCTCTTTTCCTCTGCTTGAACATGCATAAGGCAAAATAATGTTGCATCTAGTTCATCTTCCTTGCAACAGAATTTTATATGGTGGAAATATCCACTTCAAACACATGGCTGAGGTCAAGAGCTGCTCTTCATCCTTTGACTGCAGCTAAACTGGGAAGATTTTATGCACACTTGGTATAAATCAGTGTGCACATCACAGTGCACAAAAATCTAGTCACCTTCAGCAGGCAGCTAAATAATGCCTAAGTGAGACTTGGATGGCCCCAGGTGCTGCACAGCAGCTGCAGGTACTGAATAGACAATGCTGAATGACATCTGAAATGCAAAAGAGAGGAAAACTTCCTGTTTTTCTATGGGGACAATGTCACTGAAGCACCACACTGCTTTTGCTACCCCACCTGAGCAAGCCCACAAATGAGGGAACAAATTCCATGCAGCTTCCTCCAAAACCCCTGAAAAATATCAGCACGTACTTGGGAGCAAACGAATGGTTTTTAGACTTGCACTTCTGGCATTATCTGGTGTCATTTCCCAGTTCCAAATGTTTCCCAAATTCCCTTTACCCCATAGCAGCTGTGTAGAACTGCAAGTTTACCCATGTCCATGGAATATTTCCTTTGTGACTGAAAATATAAAAATTCTTAAAGTAAAATCTCTGTTCTCTGTCCCAATGATTTGTCACATATCTTGTCAAAATAGAATAATTTGTAGTCCCATTAAGGCGGTTTCTTTCACTGCCTGAAGCAATGGCTTTTGTATGGCAAGAGATTTATTTATCCAGAGTATATTAAAAAATGCAGTGATGAGTCAGTCTAATTCATCATCTCATTCTCCCCCACAAGGTTTTGGAGCTTCTAATTACTGGGAAAGGTTAGCCCTGTCTGTGAAATATGAGGATATGTCATCTCCTTCTCTGGTGGCACTACACAGGAACTTTAGGACATACTTGCTTTCGGGCTAATTACGAATGTTCCTTTTCACATTCAGGCATAATTTGATCATCAAAGTTCCTGTTTCCAAGCAGAAGTTCAGCATTCTCATGTTATACAATGAAAAACTGAGCACGCAGAAGAATTAGGTAAGACACTGCTTCAGCAGACTTACTGACTGGTTTCCCAGTACTAAGACCACTTCCAGAGCCTCAGAATTAATATTTCTAAACATAAGATATATGTCTGCTTTACTTGCTTGAAATGCTATAGGCATAAAAGGTACTGCTCAAAATAACTGCTATTTGATTTGGCAGCTCCTGCCAGGCACTGCACTTCCGAGACCAGTCATACATGCTCTAAATATACCCTCTGATATTTTTTGTGAGACGCTGATTAAATTATGGAAAGGATTTTTCTTTATTACTGTGTTCTCTTTCCTCTCTTTATAAAGTGTACAAAAGGAACAGAAGCACTATTAGCATGAATCAGCCGGCAGCTTTGGATGTGTGGTTCCCATAAGCTCAGAGAGAGTTTCAGGGAAATGTATGTGAGGGGAAATTGGGAGCCTCTCCTAGGTATGGCAGCAAAAAATTCTGCAGTTTCATTGTCTTAATGACGATGACATCCTGGCCTCTCCCACCAGGTGTCACTGCGAAGTCACACAAGAGGATCTGCCGGTGATCACGCAAGATGTAGGCAAAATGAAAATTAATAAGGCATTGGAGTCATCTCTAAAAAAGTTTTTTTTTTTCCCTTCCTCCTCCTGATTCCTAGGCAAAAAAGAAACGCAGCAACACCACTGTGCTTTAAGCTCAACAAAGCAGAATATCAGTTTTAAAGGATGACTGTGTGAAATACTACTCAAGAGATTTAAATGTGTGTTGTGGAAGCTGGGGCTTGGCTGCCAGGAGTGGTTCCCTTTTGATGTCTGAAGATGAGGAGATGTCCAGATGAGACGTCCCAACCATGGTGTCAGGACAAAGCCTGGAATGGGGATTCTCAGTTTGAGATGATCTTGAGATTTAGAGACTTCCAAATTCAGAGACTACCTGTGATCCTCTGATCCTCTCATCCTGTGACAGTGACACGAGATACTTACACACACAAGAAATTCTTATTTTTAAACTCAGTTCTTACTTTTTAACTCACATGCAATTCTTACCAAAGTCCCTAATAACCACAGATATGTCCCAGAGAACAAGCTGCAGAATTGTTCCTTTGTTTTTCTAGTTTCTACTCTAATATCTGATGGCATATGCAGCACTCCTCATGTCACACTTTGTGCATGGTGTAGGACCATCTATAGGTGAAAATCCTCCCTTACCCCCCCAGCAGTGACAGAAGCACACACCACTGTGTCACATCCTTGACTTCCAAGCATGCACTTAGAGCATAACACCAGAAGTTATCCAGCTTTATCTGTGAACACAGGCCTGCTCAAAGGAGACCACACCAGGAGCCTGTCCTGCCAAAGGGACCCTGACTTACCCTGCTGGGCTGCTCCTGGTCTGGCAGCAACATGCCTGTATGGAGGGAAGTCCTCCTGTCAGCGTCACATAATCCCCAAATCAACAAATTTCCAAACTGCAACACAGGGACATCTCAACCTTCTTTTGTGACTTAACAGAATCGTGGAGGTGACCTCCATCAGAGTGCCTTGCTGCCACCCCTCCTTACAACAGCTGAACAGCCTTTCCAAGTGCTTGGTTGCAAATTAAGACTCTTTAATTACACTATGACAAAATTAACTTCTATGGAAGAGTGCGCTAAAAAAAGCATATAAATGAAATCAATTTTATCTGCAATTTACTTTTTAAATGCACATTATTTTTAAGATATTACTACTTATATACAGAACATATGAATACCCTTATCTTATTGCTTTGGAAGTCCTTTTTGCTACACCAGCATTTGCTTTAAAATTATCTGTAAGGCTTATCGTTGCTAAAACATATTCTCAAACCAACAATGATCATAGAGCAAACTGAAATAGAGCAAACTGAAATAAAAACCACTCTTTGCTGCTGCTATGCATTTAAATGTGTAGCTGATTTCAGCGGCGGAACTTTAAACTCTGTTTTATAGGATATCACTCGATTTTAGTACAAGCATCTATCAGGCACAGCTCTGAAAATGTTAAGTCAGACTATGAAAACATTGTCAGTGCTTATTTTAGTAATAAACCCATGCTTAATCTATGCTTTCATGTTACAGTAATCTATGTATCAATCTATAACCTTCCAGCTAAATGCACTAAGTAGATTAAGCTCTGATTGATTTGAAATGTTTTTCACTATATTATCAAAAGTCTACAGATCAGCATAAATACCTCGAAGAAATTTTTTCTCCTTTGGCAGATTTACAAAAGCAGAGCTTAACTTGAATTGAAATGAACTTCTGCATTTTTCCAGGGCAAAAAGCCTGTCAAATTTACTCTAGGTCTGCTGCGCTTCCGGGCTTAGGAAAGACCTGCGATTAGTAGTGCAGCACAGCTATTCTGTCGTGACCAGAGTGATGACATTGTGAATGGAAGTGTCCCCCCAGGCCTGCCACGTATGTGGGGTGTCAGGAGTCACCCCAAAGGCTGGGTTGCCATCTGCAGAGCTCAAACATCTCCCGGCAAGGGGAGCAGGGGATTGCTGCTGGTGCGCTCTTGCTACGTAGATTAAAGTCGTTAAAAGACATCTTCCTCAAATAGAAAACACCGGGTTTTATTTTCCACATTTGGGAAAAGTGAGAAGCAGGTTGTGAGCTGTCTCAGTAACCCAGCGGGCGCTGCCAGGAGGCTCTGCTGTCGCTGCCAGGGGTCACAGAACCCCAGCAACAAAAAGAGCATGGGAGGGAAGAGGAGTGTGCTGAACTCCCTGTGATCCTGCTTCTCGCAGCTCCTTGGCAGACTATCTGCTGGAGCTGGCTGCACAGATGGAGGGAGGTTTCTGCATATGCTCAGCGCTCGTCCTGGTAGCTCGCTGAGTCGGCGGCAGCGCAAACAAACACGGGCCTGAGCATCCCACCCAGCTCGGCTGGGGAGGCACGGCTGAAACCACAGCAGGAATGGGTGAAGAGCAAAAATAGCCTTGAGGTGGCACAGTTCAGTCTTTGCCAAGTTTTCAAGCATTTCCAGTCAGGTAAGTCGGGATTTGAAGTGTTGTCCGAGTTTATCCCGCTGAGTACGTGGCATCCAAGAAAAGGAAGGACTTTGGAAAAACAAAGGTGATAGTGTGTTGGCAGAGTATCCCAGGTTAAAGCTCACTGGAAACCGTAGCTGGATTCTCTTGGACCCCACTGGGGAGGTGTCTCTCATTTCTCAGTTGTCCTTAACGTTTTATCCCCATGGAATATCCAGCTTCTTCTGGATCCTGCTCCATCCATCCATGCACGTAGACAGCTGGCATCTGAGCACCCTGACCCACAGCTTGTTCAAGCGCCTGGAACAAGTCCTCAGTCCTGACACCAGTCCCAGGTTTACCTCCATGAGGACTGCACAGGTAATGACAAGAGAAGGAGCTCAGCTCACACAGTTCAGCTCTGGATTTGATTTTGGATTCCCATTAGTTAGGAACATTTAAATCCGGTTTTCCTGCGGGACCTTCTACACGTTGCTTGTGAAATAAGAGAAAATTATTTAGTTCAATGTAAACTGTATTAGGACACGAAGTGACATTTCCAAATCCTAATTTCTTTCAAACATACTCCCAGTGAACAGCAGGTTCAGTGGTCCTAATCTGCCTCATGCCTCACAGGTTACAGAACCTGGCTTGGGATAACCAGACTGCACTCAATCACACATTCATTTCTTACCCTAGCACATTAACATAAAGTTAACAAGCAAATTCATTAAAGAGGGCAAACCTGAAAGTCAATGTCAGCCAAGAAATTGCCTGAGCAATCCTGTAATTGAATAAAAATACGTGTCAGCAAAACAAGTGTCATCCCGGGCTTGCTGGTGTGCTCTGAGTTCACGGGCCTGACAAACTCCTCTCAGCGTGGTGCTGTGTGGGAGACTCTGCAGGAAGATCTGATGTACTAAATGATGTTTATCAGCCAAATATGGGTAGTAGTAGGCACATTTGACCTACAGAGTCAAACAGCCTGCCCACAACTTCACCAGCAAATTAATAAATAAAGCGAAAGAAAATTAACATTTTGTTACTTCTTAGCCACTTCTCTGGTTACAGAGCTTTCACAACACAAGAAGGACATTTACTTGCAAATATGCTGTATTACAGTAGAAATACGTATTTAAATATAAAAAAAAAATAAACCTCTATCAGATTTTTCCACTGATGTGTTTGATGACTTTGTACACTGATTTATGGGATCAGCATCTTTGGGAGGGGCAAACAAACTCATTTATTTTAATTCCCTAATTTCTGAGTCCAAGGGCCCTGGTCTAGCTGTGATTCAGACCAATTTAAATAGCGATTCCTATTTTTACACCAATTAACTGCAAATGGCATTTTGTAACCTATTCTGTTCTATTAAGCCTCAAGAAAACTGGGAGCAGCCAACAGGACACAGTTAATAGATGCATCTGGAAACTTTCTCTCCGTAGAGGTAAGAAAACCTTGGGACTATGCTGAGAGCTGTAGGATAAAGTGTGACTTTAGAGGGAAGCTATGTCAGAGGAAAGAGGCACTGCCAGCTCCAAAAGCCAGGATCCTTGTGAGAAGGAACTGCTGGCAGCAGCAACAGAGAGAGGGCTGCATGATACCTACCTGTTATTTTTGTATGTATTTATGTGTGTGTGTGTGTGTGTGTGTGTATGTATGAAAATTTGTATTCTGATATATTAGTTTAAAAGCCTACAGCAACCCCCAAAAGAACTGGGGCTGGTGAGGATCCTCTCCTAAGCCAAGGAGCAGTTGAGATCACTTTTTAAGCAGCTGCTCACAGGCACCTAAATGGCCATTTGCCAGCTGAAAGGATCAAAGAAAAGCACAGCTCCAGAGATGACCCTCCACCCTGTCGGGCCCATTTTCACCGGAAAGAAGCCAATTACTGGGGTCTGCTTTTAGAAATTTTTTTAGGTGGCAAGATCCCAGCGGCTTCCAAGGCCCACCTAGTTCCGTGGAAAACAGCTAATCAAGTAAAATTGTTTCCTTGCTTTCTCCTTTAAGGTAGAACCCCTTTCCCTCCCCATTTCTGTCCTTTTCTGTGATTTGAAAACTGGCACATCCATGAGTGATTGCAGTTGCCATTAAATAATGAAGCAGTTCTGTTCATTAAAGCCCAGTGATTTATTACCTTTGGACTAAGGGAAAGAAAACAGCCCGAAAACAGAATTCTTACACCATTTCACATTATTTCCAGTCCAGCACATCAGGCAACTGTTAGAATAGCAGGTTTTCAGCTCCGTGGTCCACCAGTGCCCAAAAATGCAATGCTGGGTGTCTAATTCCAGCAAGGCCTGTAATTCTAGACTGCAACTTAAACTCATAACTAACTGCTGGCCTAAATGTTGTGTCCTACCTTCATACAGCCAGTCGCTGAGCCCATTGAATATAACACCTTCCTTTCCTGTGGAGACCACTCGGATGGCTTGTTTCCCCACATGGGCACAGTAATAGATGTTATTCTCAAAGATAAATATCTGATTTGAAGGGAAGAAAAAAAAAAAGAAAAGAAAAGAAAAAGAGAACAGCATTAAGCAGTGGCTTCAGCATAAAATGTTGCATTTTGCTTTTACAATAATTGGCAGCACAAAATCACACATCACAGTTTTATGGCATCTTTTGTCAAAAAAAAAAAAGGATTTCCACAGCTTGCTTCCAATGCCATCAGCTAATAGAAAGATGCTAAGTTACAACAAACTGAAGCCTTGGTGCTTTGATACAAGCTTTATTTCTCTCATTCCTGTCTTCATTTCAGAAATTGAACAGTTCAGTTAGAGGGCATGAGTTGAAGAATACCATTGTTCAGGTTTTGAGAGGTGTTAGAGCTATTGCTGTGAAATGCTCCTGTGAATCAGGCTCTATATTTATGTGTTTAAATGCTGATCAGGAAGTAAAGCTTTAGCCAGCCAATAATAAAAATATTGTTCCGTGGCATCAGTCTTGATCATGTGGTTAAATTGTTCTATGCTCCTCTGTCATCAATAGCCCAATTCCTGTCCCCTCACCCCAAAGTGAAACACGTCTTGCTCTAAGTAGGGTCATAGAATCACAGAATCACTTGGTGGTAAAACACCCTTGAAGTCTCTAAAGTCCCTTCCAACCCAAACCATTCTGTGATTTTCACTGAGTCCAAGCATTAACCCAGCACTGCCAAGCCCATCACTAAAGCACGTCCCCCAGGGCCACATCCACACGTCTTTTAAATACCTCCAGAGATGGGGACTCCACCACTGCCATGGGTAGCCTGTTCCCATGTTTGACAACCCTTTCTGTGAAGGAATTGTTCTTAAAATCCAATCTGAACCTCCCTGGCGCAACTTGAGGCCATTTCCTACAGTTTGCTCCTTGGGAGAAGAAACTGATTCCCCCTCCCTCCAGCCTCCTTTCAGGTAATGGTGGAGAGTGATGAGCCCCCCCCCGAGCCTCCTTCTCTCCAGGCTGAACAATCCCAACTGCCTCAGCCACTCCTCATAAGATTGGAGCTCCAGACCCTTCTCCAGCTCCATTGCCCTTCTCTGAACATGATCCAGCACTTAAAGTCTTTCTTGTTGTGAGGGAACTGAACACAGGATTTGAGGTCCAGCCTCACCAGTGCCCAGTACAGGGGGGCAATCACAGCCCTGATCCTGCTGGCCCTTTCTGACACAGGCCAGGATGTCACTGGCTTTCTTGGCCACCTGGGCACACCTGGCTCATGTTCAGCTGCTGCTGACCAGCACCCCCAGGGCCACTTTCCCACAGGGCCACTTTCCAGCCACTCTGTCCCCAGCCTGTAGCACTGCCTGGGGTTGTTGTGACCCAA
>VYZR01090699.1:73223-91014 GCA_013400675.1 Oxylabes madagascariensis
CAAGGTGGATTCTGGAGACCTTTCAATAAATACCTCCTTTATTCCCTAGCTCCCTCCAGTCTCTGTTTCAGGTCAGCCTTCCAAGACATCAACCCTTTCACCTCATGGGAGCTTTATTCTGCTCCCCATCCCCATCTTTAACATGTTTTCAAACTCTATTCAAACTGAAAAGATACACTGAACAGGGTATCAGTTAGCTATTTAGACTGAAATGCAAACTTAATATAATTTAGTAGACATTTATAGATGGGTTTTTACACACTTAAAGATATTGAAATAAATGTTATGTATCTTTACCACCGTACTAGAAAGCAATTTCTCACATTATAGAAAGACAGAATTGAGAAAAATATTTGCTTTCATCTTCTGTTTCACATCCTATTATGTTACATGTTTCACCCAAAGATAAGCTGGAAAGATTCCAGAAGAAAGTATAGATCTTAATTTAATTTTGGCAGGAGTTATAGCAGGTTTGCCTAAAGGTAAGAATTATTACTGAAACTGTAGCTTGCTCTTCTTCCTTTTAAACTAGAAAGAGCTGCATTCAATGAATAGATTTGGAAAGTAAAAAATACATTGTGGAAGATACTACATTCTCTTTCCTACCTTGAATTTTAGTAAACAGAGCAGCCAGATTAGGGGTTCCAAGTAAAGAATTTTATGTATTAGCTAATCTGCATATGGGGAGGATGTTGAAGTTTAAATGTGCATAAAAATTGTGAAGACCAAGCAGAATAAGATACTCAGGGTCCAAATAAATCCAAATCTCTGTGTCTGAGTACTAAATGTGCTAAGGGGTGCTTGGGTAAGAGCTCTTCTGTGATAGGCACACAATCAAGTGGATTTATTCAAGTGATGCAACCCTTCCCTTGCCCAGATTCTTCCAGCAAGATAAGGTTTGCAATATTTTGTACTATATTCAATGTTTTATGAGTTTACAGGAAAAATAAAGAAGGTGGATTGACAACCTGTTCCCGCCCTTTCCTTTTTAAAGTATTGCAATGTTTCCATCTTCACTGTTTGGTCTTTCAAAGCTTCATTGCACTCATCAGGCTGTGTGAGGTATTTGGTAGCTGCAGTGGAAAAATAATACAGTGCTCTGACTTCAAACTGTCTCCCATATAATTCAGAGCCAAACTGCAGCACCTCATGGAGATTTAAAAATTATCCTCCTAACTACAGTGCCTCGTACCCTAAAAATGTCAACCGTAATCAAGATAAAAGATAACTGAAGCAGCACAAGGAAGATTTCTGTGTAATGTATCTTATAAATTAAGAAAAAGCTTTTGGACTTCTGTTATTCATCAAGAAAGAAATGCCTTTGGATTTCTCACATCCCATGTTAGAAACATATTTGAAGTTATTGTGAAATACCTGTGTAACAATTTTTACTGTTTTGATTTCATGGCATCAAAGCAGTGCTTTCTATCAAATGATCAATTCTGTCAGCTAATTAGAGGATAAGAAATTTTAGTAAAGAAAAATAATAAAAATATGTACAGACATCACTTTTACATTGCTTTATGCCAGCTCTGTATAGCACTACTAGAGAAATTTAAAATGATGACAGAAGGGATCAAGCTCAGTTTTATGCCTCTCTGTACAGGAGATGCAGAGCAGCCCTCAGAGCTGTCTTCTCTTTTGGTGTCCATATTTGAGCAAGACTTTAACCCAGACGTTCTTGCAGTATATGTGCCTTGAAATTCAACACTGAACACAACTACTGGCATGGAAAACCAAGATGTGCTAAGTCAGGAAGAGCCCTGTGTTGAATACCATGTCCCTTTTCATCATGACACATTCAGCACAGAGGAAAGAGAAGATATTCTGAAAGAAGTAAGAAGAATGGACACATCCACACATAGATTGAAGAAACAGAAATTGCTAACTCTACAGAAAAAGAAACCAAGGAAGATGTAAGTTCTACAAGATAATGGACAGACACAGAATAAAAGGAAAAATGTATTTTCACCATTTTATTTCTCAAAAACAACAGGCAAGCCAGTGAAACCTAGAATAATTTTCCTAAAGAAATCAGAATTAACATATGGAATGTCTTGCCACTGGATCTAGCAGAAGACCTCTCTTTCTGCTGGATATTTTAACAGATGCCCAAAAGATTAAACACTTGACAAAAATAAGTGGAACATCTGAGGGGATTAAGATAAAGTTTGGGGGTTTTCAAATGCATTCACTTAATCCCAGGATAATAAAAATCAATGGAGATTTGCTGTTGACTTTATGTGGCTCAGGATGCAACTTTCAGCTATAACCCCTTTAGCCTCAGGTATCACCACACCACTAACTCCTGTAGTCTGGGAAGAACTCCCTGTCCGTTTGCCACTGGTGTTGGAATTGATTACCCCAAACCATTTGACATCCTTGCACAACCCAACTAAAGCTGGAGAAAAGAATATGAGACTGATTGGACCACAAGCATGAGACAGGAAGAAAAGTCAAAGCTTAAGTATCCAGTAAGATAAATTTATACAGTAGGGTAAATATTTGATCTAACAACAAATTAAACTTAATTCACTTCAAACATACAAGAGCCTTAACGACACTGATTGATTCAAGGATTTATTTAAAATGCTTTTGCAACTGACTAAGGGCTTTTAAGATAATACTCTCTACCAAACTGACCCAGAGTTGTATTCAATTATGCTGCATTAAGTAAAATATTGGTATTTTTAAATGGATTAATTTATGGATCTTGTCAGGAATATAATGAAAATAATCTCCTTAAGACTTAGAAAGTCACCGTGACCAACTCTTTTGAGTAGGTGACCACTACATCTCCTTTTACAGTTGGTCAACCCACCTTTCTTCCAACCAAAGAGGTGTGTGAAATTCCTACTTCTCCATAGATCAAAATAAAATAAATTCATGTGCACCAATCTGCATTTTTACTGCTCCTATTTATTTTCCAGCTGTAGGGTGGCATTCTAAGTTTATGTTCTCTTTACCCCACAATTTCTAACATATAACTTGTCAACTGAATGAGCTACATCACTCAAATTTCTCATAAAGTTAATGCCTGGATGCTTATTACTTTAAGTTATTAGCACATTGAGAAGTGTAAGTGTTTCCTACACATTAAAAGGCACCTTTGCAAGGCAAGCCCACCAGATTTATCCGTGAGAGAATAGATAACATGGAAAGGTTGGCATTTTGACATGGAGAGTTTGATCAACAAGAGCTGGCCTTCATGTACAGACAGGCACAAAGCCTTTCCTTGACACTGTGTGCTGGCTTTGGCTGGGGTAGAGTTAATTTTCTTCCCAGTGGCTGCTGCAGGGCTGTGTTTTGGATTTGTGCTGAGCACACTGTTGATAATACAGAGATATTTTTGTTACTGCTGAGCAGGGCTTACACAGAATTTTCTGCTTTTTGTGCTGCCACGCTGTCGAGGAGGCTGGGGGTGCCTGGGAAGATGGGAGGAGACACAGCCAGGACAGATGACCCAAACTGACCCCAGGGTTATCCCAGACCATGCGGCATCGTGATCAGTATATAAAGGGGGGGAAGAAGAAGGAAGAGGGGAACTTTTGGGGCAATGTTTGGATTCCCAAGTCGCTGATACATGTGATGGGGCCCTGCTCTCCTGGGGATGGCTGAACACCTGCCCAGCCACAGGAAGCAGGGAATGAATTCCTGGTTTTGATTTGCTTGTGTGCACAGCTTTCCCTTTCCCTATTAAACTGTCTTTATCTCCACCCACGAGTGCTCTGGGTTTTACTCTTCTGATTCTAGCCCTGATCCCACTGGAGCAAGCAGCTGTGTGGGGCTTGGCTGCTGGCTGGGTATAAATCACAAAACCCTGTTTTCAATTCAAAATCAGTTCAATTCTTCCTTTGAGGCTTAAAAAGACCAGGCACAAATAGGAAGGCAGAGTGAGTGGGGAAATAGAACTACAAATAAACACACTATTCTCTCCTCATCCAACATGATGTATTTCGTAGTTTCTTCTTTTTAACCTTAAACCTTTATTTTTTCTTTCTGCTCTTTTGTGGAAAACCAGTTTACCTGACAGCATATTCTGAATAATAAAAAAAGAAGCAGAATAATTTTAAAACTTTTTGAAAAATTCTGAGAAAACTCTCCAAAACACTTGCATTTATTTTGCAGAACCAGTAAACAAAAAAATCTGTGAAAAGTAACAGACCTGCCATTGGTCAAAGCTGAGCCCATCAGGGACGCTGCTGATGGACGTCTGTGAAAATGTATTTATAAAAGGGTAGAAATGCTGGGTTTGTATGTATGTCAGAGGAGTAGAGAAAATGTGAGAGAGCCTTGCAGACACTGTGGTGAGTGGATGAGGAGGGGTAGGAAGGGAAGGTGTGCTTATTTTTGTTTTATTTCTCACTCTCACAATTCTGTTACAATTAATAGCAAATTATCAAACTGTTTTCCCCAAATCGAGTCTGTTTTGCCCCACTGGCAACTGGCAAGTGATTCCCCTGTCCTTGGCTCCACCTATGAGATTTTCATAGAATTTTCTCCCCCAGGCCCACTGGGGAGGGGGATTGATAGAGCAGCTTGGTGGGCAGCCCAAGGGGATTTAAAGTCCCTGTAATCAAGGGATTACAGGATTTTAACTTTTCAGCATAAGATACTTCCTTAGAATAGTCTCACTCCTGTTCATTTTTTTTTTGGGTTTCAGTGATAGGAATGTTTTGTGCTGAACTGTATATTAACTATCTACATATTTATGTGGTGTCATTCATCACATTGATCGGGAAGTCTCTGGAAAATACAGAGATTTATCTTACCAATATGTTCAGGAAGTGGAAAAGTATTATGTCTTTATTTATATGCTAAGTAGCTGGCTGAGGTCTGCAACAGAGCCACAGCTTGTAAATGGGGTTTGGAAATGTCAGATCAGGGATACAAGTAGTTTTGATGGTGATCAAACCCTTCCTGGAAATGCACATACAGAAAGACCCTTCCCTCCTCTCCATCATTTCTACTGCTCTCTAATTCCATCCAAATATTTTGGAGAGATCCCTTCTTAAGCTGGTTTTGTTTTTATGATGCCATATGAAACCTGGAAGCTGAGTACTGTGAAAATGAAAAGCTGCAAAGAGAGAGATTCCCTGCTGTTTGTTTGAGTGAAAACCTGTCTGAAATACCCAGAATTAGCCTGGGCCTGTCCTCATCCATGTAGCATCTTGAAGCAGATACAGTAATTGTGTTTTCATTTTGTGATATCAAGGAAGTGTGACGAGCATTGTACGAGAAAGGTCTTGGGCATTTTGCAGTAACTGCTCTTACATCAGCTTCAGCAGAAAAATGTGTGATCAATTCAAAATCAGTTCTAAAGGTTGTTGCTGATTGATTATGCATTATTAAATGAATACTCTGCCAATTTCTTTTTTTAGCCTCATAAAATGCAAACTTTGATGTTCAAATAGCTGTCATTAATGTATTCTGTCATTAGTGTTTTTCCTAATGCATATAATGTGATTACACCAGCTCTTATCAATTCTTCAAAAAGGGTAATAAAACCGTAAACCGCTCCTCACCAGTGAGCTTGCATAATAAGATCTAGTATTTTAATTAGGCTTTTCTTGTTGCCATTTAAATACAGTTTGATAGCAGGTGATAAAAAAAGATAAAACACAAAAAGCTTCAAAATATTTTCATTCTCTCCAAATGGTTCATGTTCATAATTTAGGAAAGAGACAGATAACAATTGTGACAGAGAAGTGAGATAAAGAATTTTTAAATCAACTTCTTTTCTTCAAAAAATGAAAATGTCATTATTAAGACCAGTGATAAAACCGTGAAACTCTTCCACACAATCATCACTTTGCAGAGAATCACATCTTAATAAATAATTGACAGAAAAGGCTACAGTTCCCTTTTCATACCAGGCTTTGTCTTTGTTTTAATTCAAAGTAAGAAGCTAACTCCTTAAGACACTAGGGATTTAGAAGACATAGCAGCTTCTGAAGGTATGCCACGAAGAGATAAAACTTAGTTTAATTCAAATTTACCTTGCCCAGACATAGGCAAAGGTAATGCTTACATCAAGGGGACGACTGCACCTGTTCAAAATAATTCTGCAGGGAAGCTTTCAGGACAGACAAGCTGAAAAAACCCAGGGGACCACTACAGCCAGAGAATACAGAACTGAAGACTGATGCATGTAAGAATCATGCTGACCCATGAACACATCAAAACCAATATTCACGACTCGTCACTGGGGATGGAAGACTTGAACAAATCTGATTCCAGTGGTGTGAGAGCTTAGCTGCACGGAAATTAGTGCAATGAAAAGAAATGCAGCTGTTTGTGCAAGGGAAACCACCAGAACCACTGCAAAAGTCAAAAAGACAATCTGCTGCCTTCAGTGGCCTTGATTGCACAATTGGGAAAGGAAGAGTCACCACTAGTAAATCATGCAAATCTCCTGATTTTAGTCACATGCCTTGGAAACTGCCAATATATCTTGTAAAACAGACATTGAGAACTTAACTTTGCTTTCATCGCATGCGATCAACAAAGCAACCGAAATGTCAGAGAGAATGGAAAAAGCATTCCTTCATGTCTTCAATTAAAGAAACATGTCCTCTGGGCAGTGTCCAGAGCTCTACAAGAGTCTTAAGGGTTCCCAAGAGAGGATATGGCTCTCCAGGTCTGGAGGTGACTTCTTGTGGGCCTGATATTTCTGGGTGTGAGAGATATCAGCCTGCTAGCAGCTGCTAACCTTTTTCCCAAGGGAAAATTCCTCAAGAAAGCTTCCTCTCAAAACAATCTTGGCAAACAACTATCCTTTCTCAAAACCATCTTTGTCCAGGTGGTGTTTTGCCTTTCTAGTTCTCAAAAGAAAGCATTTTAGCTGTTTTCTAGTTTAACCAATAGGATTAGAGAGGTGTCGTTCCTATTCACCAATGATGTTAAGTCTGTATCAGAACACCTTATAAAAAGGAGTAAGAATTAGACAATAAAGCCTTCTTTCTATGCTCTTTGTCTTATTAAATATGTGGAGTCTCTCATCTTTCTCTCGTGTCCTACAACGACAACTTCTCTCTGGGGATGGGGGAGGTGACCACCTTGTAGGACGTGGGTATGGGTGGAGGAAAGAAAGGAGCAGTGGGAGCATCTGATACCAACTTTCTGGTCAGGAAGAAGGAGATGTGCCCTTCTTCATATAAATGGAAGAAGCCTCACATTCAAATACCCTGATCCTCATGGGGGACCTTAATCTTTATCTCCTGCAGGGTCAACAACATGAGCACAATAACCCAGGAGGTCTGTGGAGGGCATTTGTCCTGACACAGGTGATGAAGGAGCTGAAGGGAGATGCTCTGCTGGACCTCACAATTTCAAACCTGGAGAAATTGCAGGGCAAGGTGATACCTGGGAGCAGCTGATGCTGCACACACCATGAGGTGGTGAAGTTCAGGACCACAAGAGGAAACATGGCAAAAAGAGTATTAAGCCTTGGAATTTAGGAGTGTAGAATTTGACCTATTCAGAAACTTGTTTGGAAGTATCCCACTTGGATTGTCTCTTAGGAAATCAGTAGAGTTTTTAAGATTTTTGTGGGTTTAAATGTCTTTAGACAATCCAAAATTGTCAAAACTAATACTCGAGATGAAGTCCCACATAAGGGACTACAGAAGTAATGGCAGATTTCTATGATATGGAGACATAATCCCACAAGTTTTCCTTTTAAACTGGATACAAAAGAGATTTTTGCTGTTCTTGATTCTCCCAGCTTCAGTGCATTAATATTCTTCTCAGTTTTCTACAAGTATTTATTATATTTTTGATACTACATCATTACAGATGCTGTGCATTTCCATTTTTAATCTGTGAACAAGTTAGACCACAAAATGCATGAATTCTAATCACACCTAGAATCTGCCAAAGTACAGCCAAATAAACAGTTATCATAATTCTGGAGATTTACAAATATATGTTTCAAGAAAAATGTGCTGTTCTATTTTCTGTTCTTCAGGGAAGAAAAGAGGGGTTTTTTTCACCTCAGCAAAGAGAAAGAACCATATCTGCTTGTATTTCATTGCCCTGTATTCTAATGGGGTTATTTTAATTTATAACTGCCTTGTTATATAAAAGAATGAAATAGTAAATGTACCATTTAGTATGGAACTCTGCTTCTGCTTTTAAGTTCTGCTTGATGGATTATTGTGTATTCTATAACCTAATATCTCTGATGGTTATGTAGGGCATGACTATAAATTAGATTATTTAATGTGAGATGATACCATGTTCCATTTAAAATACTTTATTGTGTTACAGAAAGAACACCTGACTAAGAAGAGCACAAAGATTATTTGTGTCAGCATAAGGAAAGTGGCAACTGGGATTTAGGATTCCTCCAGGTGCACATCCGACCTTGGACAGTGAGCCGGTCACGGCAATATTCCTTTTTAATTAGAAGCTTGGTTGTAGAAACACTCAACACCTCTTCCAGCAGGTGAGGAGGAGAGCTAACAGAATTTTTCATGAAGTTTCCTCATCTCTCTGGTAAATGGCAGCTTCTGGGGAGGGAGACCCACAAGGGCCACAAGCCAAGGTGGGACATCCACAGTCCCTTGGGTGGCACTGCTCAGCCCTGCTTGTGGCACCCCAGTGTCTGTTCCCCCACCACACTCTCAGCAGGGACTGCTGCTGTCTAAAGGAAAAGGTCAACATCTTCACAGCAGTTTTCAAGAACAATACTTTTCATAAGCACATATTTCAAAGGACGTCATCCACCAACCACTGACTTGTAAGATGCCAGGAACCCTTATGCACAGACAAGAAGATGTTGCCTGCACAACCCTTCTGAGAAAATTGTTTTCCTTATGCATCAAAATTTTTCACACATTTTGGTATCAACAAATGGTTTGTTTTCCTATTTTCATGGAGGAGGAGAGAGCTGACAGACTGTTGGTCTGACCAGTGTGTTGGAGGGGTGGCAGCTTCACCCTCCAATCCACTGATCCCTTTAGAATTCTATAAAATGTAAAAGATGTAAATAAAGTTCCTTCTTTTTCAGCACGACTTAGCATGTGGAAACAATTCTTTCCTGTCTGCATTCTACAGAAGATACTTTTGGCAGTTAGATCTCTGAAATGAAAACTGCCCTTTAAAAAGAAGAGTGGATCAATTCATAAATCTCAACTGAAATTCAAGAAATTTCTGTAAAAGCAGGGAATTACTTTCAGTGGTACTGACCCAATGCTGGAGTGTTTTCCTGCAAGGAATATTGTACAGTAGCAGGTGAGGAAATGTGGTAACTTACAAAGGAAGAGAATTCAGTATTCAATTCAGTATACAATTTCCTTGCAGAGGAGCTAGATGGTGAGTTCCTCTAAGCTAGTAAATCCATGGATATTTGCATTTCTTGTAAGAATACACTCAGTTTCCTTAATGCAGACTGTGAATGTCATTGACATTTAATGCATCAATTCTGTAAGTCCATTTAAAGGTAGGAATCTATTGCTGTAACTTCACCAGAAAATGAAGTGACATATAGGAAATCACAGAGGAAGCCTGTGGCAGTGCTCCACCCCCAGGGGAAATGCCTGCATCATCCTATGTCTCATATTTGGGTATAAGGGCACTTACTTTCTGATTTATTGGTGAAACTTCTATGGCAGATAATCAATTTCATTTTGTCCTCTGAAATCTTTCACGCCCACAAAAAGAGCAACAACCTATTTTAAATAAAATTACCTACATCTTCCTTCAGTAACATCTATTGCAGCACCTTCAGTTATCCTAAATATCTTGCTCTTTTGCCACCTGATGAAGATGCAGTACCAAAGGGTGCTGGGAGGGGAAGAGATGTGACCATTTCTCAGCAAAGAACATAACACTGACTGTGCCAAAGCCTCCCTTTGGGGAACAAGGACCCAACACCAAGCCCAGGGGTGACAAAGGAATGACAAGGATGTGAAAAGTTAAAAATAGGACACTGCTGCCACTGCAACCAAGGAGAGAGCATCAAAGGAATAAAACCCCAACAAACAAAACAAAACAAAGCAAAACAAAACAAAACAAAACAAAACAAAACAAAACAAAACAAAACTTAAACAAAACAAAACTTAAACACAACACTTTTCCAGGGGAATTATTTGAATAATAATTCAAATAATTGAGGGGAGAGGGGAAAGGAGCAACCTGTCCAGGTGCTGACTGTATATGTAATATATATTGCTGAAATCTCCCTGAAAAAAATCATATTCTGATGCTCAGGAAGGGGATGAGGAGATGGCACATTATTATGCTGAAATTCTTGCTTTTCCAGAGTGCAGGGACCATGTTAAAATCTGTCTGAATATCCCTCACTATGCTTAAATAGGGCTTACATAGACTTTGGGGATGGCAGGGGGAAGGAGACAGGGCAGAAGTCTTTTTTCTTGCAACTAGCAAGATAAGCAAGCAAGATAAGCAAGCCAGAATAATGAGATACAGTAGACCACAGCTAAATATTGATTCAGATGTCATTGCAAAAAGAAAAGGTGAGGGAACAACAGCTTGAAAATAACGATGCAAAAATCTATGAAAGAATGGTAGAGGCAAATAGACCTACAGCAATTATACACAGAGCACTTCAAAAGCCCTGCTGGAATAGGAGCAATAGCAGATGATTCAGTGCCTCCTATGAAAATGGTCCTCTTCCCTTGATATCTGTGCAGCCCTTCTGCCTGGAACTAAGCTGGCATGACAGGCACAAATTCAGGCAGGGAAAAAACTCCTAATTAGAGGAGTCACTCCAGTTTAGTTCCAGGTGTCATCACTTACCCAGTTTTTTTTTTTTTTTTTGCACCTAGACATCCCAGTTGGAAAAACATTGTACTACAGCATTAAAAAAAATAATGATAAGGGAGATGGGTAGGTTCTAGTCAGGTGCAGCAGGATCTATCATTCAAATGTTTTACATATTAAAAAAAATCCAATGTTTCTCTTAATTGTATTGCACTTTTTAAAACAGCAATATTTATGACAATAAGCTGTTTACCAGCATCAGCACTCGCTGTTTGAAGGCACCTGCAAAGCCGTAACATAGTAAAGGCTGAGAGAATCACTTCATTTTTTCCCCTGGCATTTTCATTTCCCTGAAATACAGATTTCTTATTGCATCTTCTGCACCTGCTGTGAAACTTAACTTCTGTTACCTTAGAACCAATTATAAACTTGATTGCAGCACAATCTACAGGAATAAGAGATAGCTCCTGCTCCAAAAAGAGTTGACACTGAAAAAGGCTTATTGCCTGTGAGTGCAGAAAAACCTGTTCTGACCCTTCCATGGGGCTGCAGTAAAATGCAAGGACATACAAAACTTCCAGCAACCCCAATCTGCTTTCTGTATGTTTTTTGTACCTAAAGAAACTGTGTAAACAGTAATAGACTGACTGGTCAGGAGAATCTTATAAAAAAATATTTCTCTTTGTAGAAGAATAAATACTATGATCTATGAGAGAGATGTTTTTGGAATTATAACTGCTGCCTCTAAAGTTGTGCAAAACTGCTTCTCCCAGCAGCATCTGATGTGTCACCATCACCATTAATATCTGTCAGGACGGTTACAGGTTCTGATTTTGAAAAAAAAAGAAAACAGCAGCACAGCAGAAGTGCTTCTGCTTTTGATATGGGAGTTTAACAGCTCCTGTGAACTGTATTTATTGCTGTCAATGCAGACAAATATTCACTGCATTTTATTAGAGCAGGCCTCCTTCTTTTTGGCAGCAGGGCCCATGCATATTCCTAGCTTGTCCTTAATGCAAATTCTTTGAACCTGAATGTGCTGATTTTGGGATAACTTCGATAAAAGCCTCCTGAAAGCTTTGTGTTTATTGGCTTCCTTGAGCACCTCAGTTAAAGACAGGCACTGGACAGTCTTTTACTCATGAAGAACTCCTGATTTCGGCTGTGCTGCCAAGGAAAACAGCAAAGGGAACCTCTTCACACTGAACTTACTTCTCTTGATAAATAGACAGGTCCAGGCCTGTCAGCCACACAAGTTTTATGAGGCTGAGTTCAGGATCTATTAACTTTTCTTAGATGCTGTTGGGGCAAATGTACCACAGGAACATTACGTGAGCTCTCGGCATGTGGGCATAGGCTTGGAACATGAGATGGAACATGATGAAACTGGTAAAATATTCCAATAAGATCAATTAACAGAAGGCTTTTATTTTTTTTTTGGCAAAATCAGAAGTGGGTAGCTGTTGAGTCATAGATGACACGATCAGAAAAAGAGAAGAAATCCAAGGAGAGAAGATTCTTGAGCAGATAAGCACTCCCAGAACAGGACAAAGGTACAGAATAACATTTTTGCAGTCCTGTCATGCCACCCACAGCCTCATATTGCTGGAAAGTATCACACAAACTAGGATAGCACAGTCTGTTCACTAAAAAACCACCAAGCACCGTGCTGAAGGCCAGTGGGCTGATGAGATGGAATACTAAGTGAGGCTTTGGGCTGTCAGGTGCACCATGGAAAGGATGGATTTTTCCCATAGGCATTTTGCATAGTCATTTACACCCACAAATAGTGAATATATCACACGGCTATTCCAAGTTAACAGTGTTTCTCACTTATTCTGTAGAGGCATAAATGATGACTCATGCTGTAGGACAAATGAGAGGAAAGAGCCCTTTATTAACAGCCAGATTTAGGGAGTGTGCTCCCTCTTGCATTGAAATTAGTGGCTCTCTTTCTAATGACTCTGGAGCTCACACTGGTGAGGGCCCCATTCTTCCAACAGCTTTGTGAGACTTAATTTGTCAAGACTTTGGCTGAGATCAGAGAAAAGCTGAAGCATTTTTCTGAGATGCCAGAAGTGAGAGCTTTTTTGCATTCTGATCTTCTGACAGATTTTCTCTGATCCAATATCTGCCTTTATTTAAACAGCTCAGTTGGCATGTGTGGCATTCTGCAGGTTAGTAAGAAGTCAAGAACCACGCTCTGAGGACTTAATCACTCAAAAATTGGCATATAATTTAATGAGAAAGGACAAAACAAAGCAAGATAAATAGAAAATTGCTCCTGGGAATATTCCACTATATTTTTAATCACAGAGAATTCAGATCATTCAGGCTCCTTCTATTTCAGATTTGTTTCTTTTTTTGAATGATTAGACATGCAAGAGAGAAAGAGGTCAGGCACAGCAACCCAAAGTTCCCGTAGGAAGGATGAAATAGAAACTACAAAGAGAATAAAAATTTTGGAACCAAGCCCTCTTACTCTCCTGCCCTGCCTTTCCTTTATGTTGCCAAAAAAGAACAAACCAGGAGATTTCAAGGGGAAAGCTTTTCATTTCCTGCACACTGGGGTATCTTCAAGGTGATGCAAAACTCACTTGCCCTTCGCTCCCACCTTTCCTGGGAGATGCAGGGTGGAATTGGACTGAGCCCAGGGGCTGCTGCTGTGTGCACACCAGGGCTGGCACACACTGGGGGCCCTCACTGCTGCTGTAGCACCCCCCAAAATGCTCTCAGGAACCTCCTGGGACCAGGGGGGCTGACTTGTACTTCCCAGTTACTCCTTTCCCTCCCACTCAACATATTTTCCCTCTTTCTCCTGCAACACAACTCAGTGTACATTTGGCAAACACATTCCCACTGTCAGATTTTAATAGACTTTAATTTTTCTCTGCCTTTGTATCTCCACAGAAGGTGACATGAATTTTGCTGGCAATTATATTCTGAGTAACCCAATTAGTCCTGAAATTCAGAACAGTGAACATGGTGTGATTCTAGACCTCATTTAATATTCTTGTAGGTTTTTTTCTTATTTTGAAAGCTTTTTTTTTTTTCCTCTGGCAATTCTCTACTGATTATTAAATATAAAAAGATTATATTGATGTATGCAAAAACATGTTTATTTTATAAACTACAGCTATAATTTTATTTCAAGGTAAATGACTGGCAAAGAAAGGGGCAAAAAGACACATATGTTAGAAGTATGAAAAAATAATGCTTAAACTACCAGTGAGTTGCTCCTCACCTACCCTGGTTCCAAATGCAAGAACAGGAAATAGATTTCANATAAAGGATCTTGTTAGATCTTCTTTTCAAGGTGGAAATGAGGTGCAGCCCTTCAGCTTGGTAAAATGAGCATGGATGTGAGTCAGCAGTGAGCTGTGACCAGAGGTGCTGAGGGCACACAACTTCACATCAAAACTCTATTAAAGGAAGGAAGATTCACTTGTGGGGTGGAGAACGTGACCAATGCCACGCACTATTAGCTTTTAATTAGCAAATGTAGTTTTTGTTACACATTGTGAAACTCTGTTAGACTTAAAACAGAGCTTGTGAGCAAGTGAAGGAAAAAATGTTTTGGCTTTCTTTGTTACATCCTAAAGGTATTTCCTACACGTGGTGGGGGGATTGGAACATGATGTTGTTCATTCAAATGATGTGCGAGGTCCCTTCCAGCTGTGTGCAATGAAAGCAATGAAATTGTCTCCTCAGAAGACATTTTGCAAAGAGGTAAAAGCTGCTAACTCTCCTCTCTGATCAGATTTGAGGTCAATGACTCTCAAACACGATTTTCCTGATTGGGCAGAGGAAAGACTTTCCTGTTCCTGTATCTGTTATGTTTTCTCCAACCTGATTTTGAGACTTGCAACTATAATGACTCCTATTGCTGTTTTTTTAAATCACAGAATTTAAAACAATCTAGCTAAGGACACAGACAAACAGTCCCAAAGAGAGGACCGGGAGCAGGAGATATATGCCAGATTTTCTCTTATAATGAGCTTTAAAAGCTCAGTCCTTGGCATAAAGCTTCCATATCGAAAAAGATGTTGCCACTTTTTCATTTCTTGTTATGGTAGAAAGAGAATGTTTAGAATATGGAAACACTTAATATTGAATCTGCACTGGGAAATGAAGCCAGGGGATCTGGCCAGGAAATACATACTCTGAAAAATGGGTACATCCAGGATGGCAGTGGCTGAGGGGTAAAATAATGGGGATTTTTAGATTTTTGCAGTATGAATCGCTCCATGAAATATAATGAATCCCTGACAAGTGGTGTGGGGTTTTTTTAAGCAGCTCTGAAAACTTTCCAGGATCCACTTCTAATTCTGTCTATTTTGCAAACAACCACAGGGCAAACTCAGGGCAGCTCTGTTCTAGAGAGATGCATTCTCCAAACGGGGCTGCTAATATTAACATATCCCCAGTGCCAAGTTTGCAAGTCTGAAGATGCCCTTGTGAAGCAATGAGATGCTAAATAAATCAAACTGTCTATTATCTCTATAATCTGTCCTGTGTCCAACATTGGGAGAAGCAGGTGCATCCTCTCCAAAAGCTTTCATAAAGTGTTCTTTCTCTGCATTTTTAGACACGATTACTTTGTAGTGAATGAATATATTTGGGAATTTTATAAATAAATTACATGATAGAACAACCAGAAATAAATGCTAGAATCTACCATTCAGGTTTGAAGAAACTATTCAGAAAAGGAATTATTATTTCTTTACTTCCNTTTTTGCCCCATAAATTTCCTTTGAATATGATGGCAGAAAAGATTAGCAAGTGTATGACAATTGATACGAAGCCTGGCTTCAAAGGAATAAGGGGTCCTACAAACACAAAATATCTATTTTTTTAGAAAATAAAATCAAAATGCTTTTCTTGTTCTTTCATCCATTACCTTCATTTTGTAGCAGTGAACACAAGTGGTACACAGCAAATGCAATATAGGAAAAGGAGGCTTTTTTGGTAAATGTCAAAGCAGCATAATGTCATTTTCTCCCAGCATAGATAGCATCGCCTTAACTGTATTTATACTCAGCCCAAATAATTACATTACATATTCTGAAGTCACATTGCAACAACCCTGTGTATCGTAATATCCTACAAAGAAGAACTCTAATAAAGCTTGTATAAAATATTCCTCATTAGGAGACCTGAAACTGCTTGAAAAAGTAAGGATATTATCACTGTTTTACAGACAGGAATAACAAGACAATTTGAGGCCAACATCACCGCAAACCAGAGAAAAAAGCCAAACCCTGCCTGGCCTTTAAGCAAAAGACCTTCTGGCACAGTGTTTTCCAGACCATGTTTTCAAAACAGAACAAAACTGAATGCAATAATTAGGCACTAAGTGAATTCTCTTTATTGCCTGTTTGGGGCAGTGGCACAGTTACTGCTCTGTCAGTCCCTGGGCTCCACGTTCCNCTCTACTGATTATTAAATATAAAAAGATTATATTGATGTATGCAAAAACATGTTTATTTTATAAACTACAGCTATAATTTTATTTCAAGGTAAATGACTGGCAAAGAAAGGGGCAAAAAGACACATATGTTAGAAGTATGAAAAAATAATGCTTAAACTACCAGTGAGTTGCTCCTCACCTACCCTGGTTCCAAATGCAAGAACAGGAAATAGATTTCAATTAAAGGCCAATAATTTTATATATTTCAAAGTAAAAAAAAGACCAAAAAAAAATAAAAACAAGAAAAAAAAAAAAAAAAAAAAAAAAAAAAAAAAAAAAAAAAAAAAAAAAAAACCAAAAAAACAGCATACTGGACAAATTCCCTGTAGCAAGATTTTTCCAAGATTCATATGGAAGTCAACAAACACAGGGATTTTTAAAGGTACCTAAAATATGTATAGAATATACCCCACAGAGGGAACATGCATGAAACTTGATGTTTTCAGGAATTCTTAAGGCTTTGAGTTTTCACTGTAAATTGCTTTTAAGATGTGGTAGAAATTGGTATCAGCCTTGTCAGCATTAAACGATAAAGTTGGGAGTAATGAAGATTTTCTTCTCCTGGACTGTGTATGCTCTCCAGCTGGAGACATAATTTGTCTGTTTTGGTATGACCATTTTTCCTTTCTGTGTGGTTATTTTACTTTGGTAGAGGAGGCAGTGGAGACAGCCACCTGGTCATCTTGGCTTTGGTATATATATATATGTATAAATATATGTATATATAAATATATTTTTATATATAAAGGATCTTGTTAGATCTTCTTTTCAAGNGGCTCCACGTTCCCTCTGCACTGGTGCTGCTGCAGCAAACACAGCAGCAAGAGGAATGCTCAGGATTGACTCTGTGCAACCTTTCCTCTGCGAAAAAACTCTTGTTTCCTCTGAACCCTTCAAAGGCCAGCCAGAATCAGGGCGGAGCCAAGACCTGATGGCCACAGGTTCCCCCTTCCATGACTCCTGCAGGTGGAATCCTTGCAGTAAAGCTGACAGGTTTGATGGAGATGGGGTGAACTGAGAATGTGGAGGGGCAAGAGGGGGTTGTTGGGGCGCTGACACTTCAAGTCTGAGTGTATCATAAGGTGCCCAGATAGCTTTTGTTTCTACATGCAAAATGTCACCCACAGCTGCTGCCTGTAGAGCAAAATTGTATCTTTTATTATGTTTTTTACCTAGAAGGTGTCTTTGTGAGCAGCCTAAAGTTGTTCTTGTAAGATACGGATAAGAGAATACATAATGCTCGTACTGAGAGCAGCCACAAAATTCCCTTTCCTGTAGAAAGATGAGCCACACAACTTGTTCTGGCTTGTGTGCATTAGCTACTTAAGTTTCCAGTCAGCTATGCCTTTTAGGAATCAATCTGGTTAGCTATCTTGATTATCTTAACAGAGAGCAAGCTCTGAGGGGAGAAGGAAAAGAGAAAAACAGTGAATTAAATCAAAACCCCTTTCGGGAGAAAAGAACAGCACTTCACTATTTGTCAAATGAACTATCTAGTTCTTGCGTTATTTTACCCATGGTGAGAAGAAGAGCAAGAAATTACAAATAGAGGGGGAAATGCCATCCCTAAATAAACAGATAACACAAATTGTA
>VYZR01090699.1:96427-144997 GCA_013400675.1 Oxylabes madagascariensis
CAACACTCAGGTGATAAATGCAACCACTTAAAAGCAATTTTCTCTTAGTCATGTAATTTTCTTTTACTTTGTAGATCTTTCTCAGCCAGCTCTGACCTCAGCGTTATGCAAGGCATGAGGTAAGGCACTGTATTTACCAGGGTTTCATTAGTATTTATCTAAAACACAGACATGAAAAAATGAATATCTAAATATTTGAATGCTATAAAGAAGGCTAGTCAGAATTGCAGCTAGCCAAAAATCATCTATTCAAAATATGGGGGGAAAAAATGCAGGTTGAAGAGAAAACACTGAGATGTTGCGTGGTTCTTCTGAGCAACTCTGCCAATCTACAGGAAAGGATGTTTGTGATGAAACCTGAGCATTTTCCACCCAGCTGACCTTGTCTGACTTTGAAGCGCTAATAAAAATATGGCACCGTGATGTGATGCCTGCAGAGAGCAATATGGGATTATTAGTACATAAAATGAGACACAGAAATGATCTCCTACCACCAGAGACAGCAGAGGTGCCTCGTTACCGTGAGACTTCACTGGCCATTAGGTCACACTTCTAATTGGGCAAGAGATTGATTCTTGGGCTTGTGCTCTAAAATAATTTAACAGCCTGTGCTACTTGGTTTCAAACCAAACCAGAATGACTCAGTATTCTCTGTTTTCTTTTTGAAAACTAAGTCTTTCAGCAAACCTTATTTCTTCTCATTTCTTCCTGTCAGCAGGATAAGGAGATCCTGGAGGTTTGTGTGTAGGTTCTCAGGAGTATTGAAACAACTTTCTGAACAGCCTCTCCCCACAGAGACTCTGTCATCATCACAGTTAAAATTAACAAGGCATACATTTATTTGTGCCATAATTTCCATTTTCTATCAACAGTGATGTGATCACTTTTAAACACCACCACTTTTGGCCTGGTTTTGGGTATGATTTGAAAGTGGGTGGCAAAATACTCTCCTTATTCAAAGGACAAAACCATGACTCTATTTCTGCACTTCTGCCCCGTAACAGAGATGTATAAACCTGAAATACCCACGCAAGAGGGAATGCTTGCATTTGAAGGGGGGTATAACCTCTGCCCTCAGGGGTCTGCATATGGAAGGTCCTTTCATTCCTCTTATCTCCTCCTCATGCCTGACATGGGAGAACAACTTTTTCTATTCCTATATTCTATAGTCTTATCTCCTCAGATTTCTAGTGGAGCATTCAGTAAATGTTATGGTAAGGGGTGAAGAGGCATCAGGGCTGCAGTGGCACAGTCTGGGCTATCAGCCAGGTATTTTATCACCTTCACCATAGGGAGACTTTCTCAGTGGCCACTGTGCCAAGGAAAATTCTGGCTGTAGCATCCATTTTCCAGCCAGAGGCCCTCTCTTGCTTTCCAAAATATCCCCATACCCTTCTTCTCCATATGTTTTGAGCTCCATAGGGGTTCAGGATGCCCATTTTGGGATAACAAGGCTTATTTAGACTACTACATTTGGTTAGTGATTACCTGTGGAGGGGTCACAGCACCAAGCAGCAAGGATAACAGGGAGCTCCAGGAGCACAAGAGCTGTGCCATGGATTGCTGCATATTTCTCAGAGGTGGGGCACTGTACAGTCCTCAATGGCTGGCACAGGTCCCTATATATCCCTCCCTGTGTGACCTGAGCCATTAAACCCCACAACAGTGAGGAAATGCCCATAATCTTGCAGGTTTGGGTCCTGAAAACTGACTTTTTTTCACATGTCCACAAACAAAAAAAGTCTGCTTTTTGCAGGATGCACATTCTTTGTGCAGGGTAATCAAACAACAGTGCACTGAGAGTTTAATGGGCTGAAAGTTTATCACCTAACCACAGCAAGGAATAATCAAGGCTCACCTTGCAGGGTGTCTCCACAGTCCCACAGCAGTAGAGCCAAACCAGCTCTCTGGGGAAACCTGTGTTTCTTGTTCATGTCCTAGTGGAAACTCCATCCAGGACCTTGAACATTAGGGCGACATGCAAACAAAAATTCCTGATTCCCACTACGAAAATCCACCTACAATTTTTATTCCTGGGAAGGTGACGCATGGAAGCAGCGATTGCACAGGCTGTGGTTAGTCAGTGCTGTGCACCATCATTTTATAAATTCTCTTTCATCCACCTTTATTTCCCTTTTCTGTCAAAGCTCTGTACTAATTCAACTGTACTGAGTATGAAAAAGGAGGAACAGCCATGCCAAGGAGCTGATTTTTGGTGGTGGCAGTCGGGAAGTGCCTGAGCCCTCCAGCAGTGACTTGGTTTGGAGGCTGACCACAACCTGGGGTCCAGAGGGGGTTCATTCATCCTGAGGCACGACAACACTTCCAAGTGCAGACGTTTCTCACCAGTGAAGCACATTTTATTCATGATTTCGACTTTAATAGGAACCCTGCCTCCGTTTCAGGGGGTGCTGTCTCGGGAAAACACAATGGCAGAGTTTGCTTTAAACCTTTCTCTTTTTTTCCTTTTTGATGAGCCATAAGCTATTGACCTTTTCTGTAACATAAGGAGGTTGGTTGCTGGGCTTTTCTCTGCTAAAGTGCTAACATTTGTGTCTAACTATTAATTACCCAAGTGCTTTTTTTTTTTTTTCACATTACTCTAATTCTTAATATCAAATCCTCCCCTCAGGGGACCATTCCTTATTATTATTGTTATACATGGTTTCCAGGGTGTCCACCCACATCACAACTGATTCTGGAAGAAAGAAGCATGTGGTAGGAATTGCTTTGCCTACACAAGAAAGGAACATTTAACATTAATTAAAAAAAAAAAAAAGTGCTGTGCAGTGACCAACATGGGTGAGCAAGTGGCAAATCCCCTGGGGAAATGATTTGGTGTTGAGCTGCTGAAGTGGATTTCCTCCCACCAGCACAGCCAAGAGTCCTTCCTGAACTGCCTTCCAGGCTGAGCTGCTTTCAACCTGCCACAGCTTGGAAGCGAGTGATGCTCAAATAGTGGATTTGCTTAATGAAATGCTGGTTCTTTCTTTTCAAAGGGGCCCAAAATGTATTCATAAGCAATAAGCTGGTATGTGATTTAACCACTATTCCAGTGATTTACAGAGTGTTTAATTCAGAGGATTGTAAAAAGCAGGAAGCCAAACAGCTCCATCAGGGCTTGAGCCAAATGCCAGCAAACTCAGATGAAAAATTCCTGTCCACATCAGAGGATGTAAGGTCAAGCTCCATGATCAAGCTACCAAATGTAACCATTCCAAGGGCCAGGTTTCTGTTGTCAAAATGCAACTGAAAAAGCATCAGACATCATGAGGATGCTCTTATTTATAGTCTGGCATAATAGCCACCACACTGTGCAGGAGTGCCTTAATTAACTACATAAACTATCTCAAAATGTGATAAAATCTATAGAATGATAATTGTTAGAGAGGAAGGAGAGAGAAGGAGTAGAAATAACAGGTTCTTCATGAACTGCAGAATACTTTTTTTTACTTATTTAACAAATTTCACATTTTCATTTGGTTTTACATACCTTTTTATAAAGATTTTATTTCAACCTCTACAGATCATTCTTGGGGGAAAATATTAATCTGCTCTAAATAAAATTTAATTAGCTGAAAATGTGTTTTATTAAATACTGTACTTTTTCCTCTTAAAATGTGGGTAGTAGTACAAGTTTATAAATGCCAGAGTGAAATTGTGCCGCAGTCTGTACAACAATTATCACATTTCGCCTCCATTGGGTAAGCACAATTTCTCTTCTTGCTTTGCAGATGGGGACACTGAGGCACAGGATTTTTTAGTGCTGCAGAGACTATGCATAAGAGGCCAGATCAAAATAAAATAGAGCAGATTTGATCGAATGGGGAGGTTTCTGCAGTAGATTCAGTTCTCTGAAGTTCTTTTATCTGTGGTTTTAAATAATGAATCACAATTTCTTTTTACTGCGAACATGGAAATGGGAACACGTGCAAGGGTAAACTTGTCTTTCGAAATGTACAATAGGAAACACACAAAACTGGTAATGTTTTCTCTAATTAACTTTAAAGTCTATTTCTCTCCTGCCAGGGGCTTGTGAAAAAATAAAAGGAAGTAGGAAGAATAGTGAGAGCTCTGCAGAGAGATCTACAGACAGCGCTTTGAAAATTTACTCACAGTGAAGCCCCGGCTCAGTTCCTCTCCCTGTTATCACTTCTGTGGATCTCCAGCACGTTTTGTGCACTCACTCCACTCCTGGGACTTCTCTTGAAGTTACTGGGGCTCAGCGTGGGGCACTCGTGCCGGGTTTTACAGACCTGTAAAATCCCGGGCAGTGCAGGCAGGAAGACCTGAACTCAGCTCCAGGAGCACTCCTGTTACGTGCTTACCATGTTCCTCTGAGTACAGCACATAAATCCAGTAAGAAATACAGATTCTGCTTAGGAGCAACTGTGCACAATTCCCTCCTTTTCAAATGCAAAATCAGTGAGGAGTGGGAATAACTGCTGATTTTCTCCCTGATCCCGGTAAGAACATTTGGAAGCTCCCACTGACGTGTCCCAGCTGGATGTGCTAAGAGCTCCTGCAAGGGTGTCAGCACCAATCCCTGACACTTGGCTGTGTCCAGAGGGAAATGGTTCATGCAGAACTGGGTGGATGCTGGGAGGTCTGAAAACACACATGTTTTATGCTGGGCATTATTTGGAAGAATGCAAACACAACTGTAAAAAAAGGTAACATTTTTGCTGGCCACAGTAAAGGATTAAATGCAGAAGTTCTATTGTATACCCCTTTGGATATCCTATCCAAAATTAGCTCTTGCTTACGGCCTGCAGTGGCAGATCACACCAGTGGTCCAGCAGCAGGCACCGGTGTGGAAACATCTTAACACTGGTGAGGGAAATCCTGCAACTGGGTTAGGGAAACACTCTGCTCAGTCCCAGCCTGTCCATAAAAACTCTGAAGTAACTAAGTTTTTTTCCCTTATTTCAATGAAGGATGTGAATGACTAAGATAATTCATATTGGACCCACAAGAGAATAAAACAATTTTCAGTGCCTAGTTTTCATAAGCAGGTTGTTGCCTGCACGGCTAAATTTTTCTTTTCCAAAATTAGGAAAAATAATATTAGGAAATAACTGTATATGGTCCTGGAGTTCGACATTTCCCCAGCACCTTGCAGGAGAGCTCCCTGTTCCACACCTGGACCTGCAGATGCCATCTCGGTACCTATAAAATAACAAGTAGCTGGCAACTGCAATGCTGCCAGTGCAATGTGGGGTTATGAGAAGAGCCTTGCAGAAATATTTAAAATGGTGACAGCAGCAAGCAGTTACCAGCAGATATATCTGACCAGCAGCAGCGCTCGGAGGGGAGCGGATGGGGCAGGACGGAGATGCTCATCCCAGGGAACGCGGGGCTGGTTCCACTAGATGGCACCCGGAGCCAGCCCTGGATTTTGGGTGAGCGGCAGCAGGAGAGTCGGTGACACGAAGGAGAGCGGAACAGAATCCCCTGCACATCTCCGCCCAGGAAAACTGCGGAACAGAACCCCCTGCACATCTCTGCCCAGGAAAACTGCGGATCCCAGCCGGCTCCCCCTGTGCAAACCACGAACCACGGGCCATGGAAAGCAGAAGGCAAATGAGTCAAAGCAGTGGGGGTTCCGGCCCCGAATTTACCAAAAGGCTGTGAGAAGGCTGAAATAACAGATGGGAGGTACTAAATATGTGTGATCTCTTTCTTCTACCTCGGGCTCATTTTAATTTTTAAATCAGATCCTTTGAGTCTATGCCAGTGGCATCTATCAGTTGTCCTATACAGACCCAGCGTGAGGAGTTTACTCTGACAACAGCTCTTGTGGAAAAATGTTGTAGTCCTGTAAAAAATACCATTTGGGAATATACGTACTGAAGACATTCCCCAACTGGTTTGTCAAACTTATTGAGAGCTCAAAATGAAATCTGGAAAACATCGGTATGAGCTCCTTTTGACTTCAGGCACAGCCTGAATCTGGAGAGTCTGCAGAACGTGGCAAAAATAATTAGAAAATTCCCTTTAAAAAACAATTTATGCTGGCAGATTAATGGCATGTTATTTAAAAAGTGATGCTAGAGATTAGGTTAATTGGCTTCCTTATTAGTTAGCCTCAGCAGGGGAGTAACAAGGGCATGAGCGGGTGCAAATCCTAAATTGCTTGGTCTTCCCAATGAGGCAGATCATAGCTGAGGATGGGAACAGGACAGAGAGAGTGAGCACAAGGAAAGTGACATTGTCACAGCCTGTTTCCAGGAGTCTGCTGAGCAGGAGGGACACTGTGGAGGGGAGTGAGTTTGTTCCCCAGCAGTCACTGCCTCGGCCACCGAGCTGGAGAGATGCCGAGGGCCACGGGCACACACCAGCAGGGTGTAAATCTGTGCCTGCTTGCAGCAGAGGGAAAGCTGAAAACAATTTGTAAAAATGGCAAAGGGGTCGTTGCTCAGCACAGAATTTTGTCACTCCTGTTATTGGCAGGTGGAGGACAAGGATGGCTGCTTGTGGATGGCAAATTCAATCACCAAAGAACCTGGAATGTCAAACTGAAATGAACCTTGTGCTGTGTCAGTGTGCTGTGTCCTGCCCTCAACAGCCTTTATCCACAGATATCCATCAGAGCAATATTCCTTTGTTAAACAGGTGATGAAGAGGTTCTTATCCCTTCATCCAACAGAAGCTCTACTTTCAGCTGATGTATTTCACCACCTGTTACATCACGTTCACTGTTCACCTCCTAGACCTGTCCTCTCTGTTCATGCACCACCCTAAAATATCCACAGAGCTCCACAGGAAGGATAAATGCCCGTGTTCCATGGAAATGGCAGTGTGCTGCCCTTTCCACCACTCACCATGCACCATGATCCCCTGGAAGGTCAATAAAATTGTCATGCTGCAGCATAGTTTACAATGCCTGTGCATGTATCGAAAAGCCTAAACTCTGCAAACCACACCTGTCGCCCCGATTTCAGTCTTCTGAATTGGTTTTATTTCTGTAACGGAGTTCTCACGCTTTCAAGTATCATCAAATAGTTTGTTTTCATATTTTCATGGAGGAGGAGAGAGTTGACAGACTGTTGGTCTGACCAGTGTGTTGGAGGGGTGGCAGCTTCCCCCTCCAATCCACTGTCACCTTTGGAATTCTATAAAATGTCAAAGATGTAAATCCTTCCTTCTTTTCCAGCACGACTCAGCGTGTAGGTGCAGTTCTTTCCTGTCTCCTACTCCCACACACACCTTTACCGACACGAGGTTCAGTGATCCTTCCAGCCCTTCTTCAGCTCGTGGTCTCCTGATCCAACACCACGCCATGCTGCGGGGACACCGATGCCTGACACACCTGTGTGCCTTCTGGTGTGCTCTCAATTTTTGGATTTCCCCTTTGTGCTGGAAACTTCTCCTCTGACACATCCAACCCTCCAGTTTCCTGCACCACTGCCCAACCAAACACAGAGGGCAAGGGGAGCCACAGCTGGGTGCCCAACAGAGCTGAAGCTGAGGGGAACAAGGAGCTGGTTGTCAGGGACAAAGAAAGATCATGCAGTACTAGAAAACTGCTTGGACCACTGTATTGTTATTTTTTAGCATTTCTAATACATGGTATGCATGATACTTCTATTTTTGCCACCTTTGTTTTGTCTGGAGTAGAACAGTGCTGTCAGTCAAGCCTTTTCTGCTCTTAGCCAGGCTTGCTGCAGAGTCAAAGCTTATGTGCTCATGCTGTGTCTTCATCCTGTTGCTGAACACTTTCAGCCCACAAGCTACTACTCAGATACATTGTCAGAAAGATGGAGTTTTCAAAAACTAAGCATATTGAGTAAATTCCCGGAAAAAAACCCAGCCCAACCAACCAACCTACCAACCAACCAACACAAAACAAAACATAACCAAACAAAACAAACTGAAACAAACCAAAACCAAAACAAACAAAAAATCACGCGCACACACACACACACAAACCTACTCCTCCCACAAAAAAAGGAAAGCAAAAAAACAAAGAGCAGATTGCAGCAGGGAAGGGAAGAGACAGAAGTCTGGAGTGTGTCACATGGACACGACAGCTTTAACAGGGTTGATGGTGAGAAACCTCCTGATTTCCATGTTCCAGCCATACATGGGAACAATTTAACATCAAGCTCATGACTTTTTGTGGTGAGTGGATCACAAGATGCAAGCTGGAGGGAAGCAGGCTGCACAAGCTCCAGGGCTCAAAGATTTTAAATCATGTATGTCTCTAGTACCCACTTCTTTGTGCAAAGTGTTGTTTTTCTGTCACTAAGTAGAAGACAAAGAAGTTATTTTAGCTTTGTTGTTGTTGTTATTTGAGGGTTTTGTTGAGTTGCAGGTTTTTTGTGGGTTGGTTTGCTTGTTTCCTCCTGCTAACTTTTTGGTTTGTGCGCGGATGTGTGTGGACTAGTGTGCTGAGACAAATCCTTGAGGAGCACCTGAACGTAGCTAGGATTTTTATGCAGAAAAAATGCTGAGAGACATCTTAATATCTGTACTTCTCCATTGTTGAACCCACTGGTTACTGTACCAAAAAACTGGATTGGAAAGAGGGCAGGGGACTAAAAAATGCAGGTGTTGCAGTGTCTGATTTCTAGGCCTTTTGCCCTTAAGACATCATAGCTCTATGAACTATTGAAAAACAAGTTCTTCTGAGGACTGCCTGGTGGGAAGGGGGCTGATCCGTGCTACTCAGAACAGTGGGAGCTGCCTGCAGAAAGCAGTAGGAAACACTGAGCACACAGGCATGGACAAGACCCTGCCCTTTCCCAGGGTAAGCCCCTGGAGGCAGAAATCCGCAGGTCTTTAGGACATGTTCCAGTGATTCCCCGAGTCCCAACCAATTTAATGCAGTGGTATTGGTGGGAGAAAGCAGATAGAAACTGAAAGGGGAGGTTCACACTGGATGTAAGGAGAAACTTCCTGCCCGTAAGGACGGTCAGGCAGTGTGACAGGCTGCCCAGTGAGCCTGTGCAGTCCTCATCCCTGCAGGTTTTCAAAATCCAGCTGGATAAACCTCTGAGTAACCTGGTTTGAGCTGGAGGATGGACCTTGGAAGAGTGTTTCCAGCCTGAGTTACCTGGGGATCCTATGTAGGGGATCCTATGATATGTATGCTTGCAGGGTGATCCTATAATCACCGTGCATACAAACCAGAAAGAGTTTTTCAAATCCTGCATGTTTCTCCAGCTATTTCAAAGATCCAAAACACCTACTGTCTGATTAACCATAATGTATCATAATGGCAACTAGAAGATTTTCAGCAAGTATTTAAATGAGTCGTGCAGTGCAGTACAGAAATGGCAGAGCACAACTGCACTGTCCCTTTTTATCATTTCTGCACAGTTATCACCTTTAAGATACTTAAAACACAGAACCTGGCAGAAGCTTCCTGGCTTTTAGATTCAAGTTTAGTAAGAATGAACGAGGAATTTTGCTCTGTAAGTTATGCATTTCCATTGGTGCTGCAGAAATGTCACTCTGAAATGCTCTGTTCCAGCATATGCCCACACGTGACTCTGGTATGGTGGCATCCCATTCCTGACCAGCTGGGCCACTGCTTGGATTGCATATAGGAAAAGAACGTATCTTTTAAGGAAAAAGAAGGTAGACACTAAGAGAAACCCTAACCCTAAACTCTAACTAAACAAGGCAGGTGACATGAGTGGTTGGGTGATAGAGTTGGAACCACAAGCACCATGAAGACAAAGAGTAAAAAGAGGGATTTAAAAATAACCTGCAATTAATCAAAGCTAAAGAATCAAAGAATCACAGAATGATTGAATGGTTTGGGTTGGAAGGGACCTTAAAATCATCCAGTTCCAAGCCCCCTGCCCTGGGCAGGGACACCTTCCACCAGTCCAGGTTGCTCAAAGCCCCACCCAACCTTACTTTAAACACTCCCGGGGCTGGGGCAGCCACGACTCCTCTGGGCATCCCGTGCCAGGCTGCAAAACACTCAGAGGAAAGAATTTATTCCCAATATTCAGTCTAAACCCCTTTTTCAGTTTGAAGCCTTGTCCTAACACTCCATGCCCCTGTAGAAAGTCCCTCTCCAGCCCACTTCAGGCCCCCTTCAGGCTCTGAGAGGCTGCAATAAGGTCTCCCCAGAGCCCTCTCCTCTCCAGTGCTCTGGTGAGTGGCCAGCCAGGGCTCTCAGCCAGACACCAGCACATCTATATTCTAGACAAAACCCCTGAAATCTGGAATATGAAATTCATGTAGTCTGACTCTCTGGGGAAGCTGAGTACTTCTGTTTCCAGACTTCATCATCTTTTGCACAGCACACAGCTCAGTGGATGCTGCAGCTGAAAGTCAGGCCATTGCAAAGGGCTGTCACAAGAAACCATTTGTCACAATACACATTGTTTTGCAGGATTCTAAATGGCTGAGTTTTTAAATGAAGACATTGAAAAATTGCTTACCCATGAGGTATTTTGCTGAGGACATAATATGCTGTATATGAATGCTGATACACCTGCAAAACAAAATTAAGAAAAAGACAACAACAACAAAAAAAGAGATTAGTAACTGTCACCTGTGTTAATAGGGTTTGTTTTTTTGCAAAAAAAACAGCCTACATTTGTGGCTGAGAAGCTCTTCTAAACACTTCAAAATCTGTGGTAGAAAAGAACAATGCACGGATCCACTTAAAGCTGTTGTGTGTTTTTCCCCCTGCACTTTATCCCGGTGTTTGGCGGATGGAGCACACCCAGATGCTCGGTGTCGTTGCCATGGCTACCAGGTCTTTTAAACAGATTAAACTGGGGGCACACGGGCTCTGCAAATGCTAAATATAGAACAGCCATTAATGAGGACACCTTGGTCAGCTGGAGACGTTCTCCATCATTATAACTAGACACAACTCATGTTTTTTTTGGGGTTTTTTTTTTGCTTTATTTCCACATAAATAAAGCAGGGAGCGGTGCTGGGGGATATCAGAGAGGGTTGTCAGGCCCCTGTCAGTCAGGAAATAAAACTCTGTTGAGTCAAGGCATAAAGTTGACCTCATGTTTCTGTGACCTGCTAAGTTGCATCTTCATATCAATCCGTGCTCTGTGGGCCTTGGGGAGGAGCTGGCCAGCTTGAGCAGCAGCTCATCTCACCGGGGAGAATTTATTACTTATTTTCCAAGCAGTAAATAATAATACCAGAGTCAATGCCAGTGATTTAAGAGGTGGTGATTTTCCACTGGTGACAGCAGTCCCTTGCAGTAATCAGGAGTCAGGGCACCAGTGTGAAAGGTCTAAATATGAATCATTTTATACAAATTTATACAGGGCGTCACTTTTTGAAATTCTGTCCTGTTGCTATATGCAACTAACTAAATAAATCTCCTAGCAATCATTTCATTTGGCTTCTACTTAAATCTTTAAACCATTTTTGCTGTCCAGAAGCTCTCAGAAGGCATCCTGTCCCAGAGGACAAAGGTGAAATTTCTTGAATACTTGCTTCACCAAGCAAGTTTGATCAAAATTATATTTTCCTAGGCTGTACTGTTTTTGCACAAGTATTTTGTTTTTTATGCTTATGTGAAGAAACCATGAGATGGCCTGGATGGTGCTGCCAGCCCCAGCAGGGGCCATGCCAAGCACATCATGAGTATCACAAGTAAGCACCACTCACTCCCTGCTGCTCTGGAGGGCAAACCTGCACAGTGGTGTCTAGAACAGCCTTGCAGCTTCTGGGGTCTCAGGGAAGAGGCAGATAACACGAGGCACATCAGTAAACACAAGGCACATCACCCTGTAAATATCAAATCAAACTTCCCTGTTACAGTTTGAAACCAAACCCTGAATCCTTACACTACTGCATGAGCTCCCTGGAACAGGCACAGAAGTGAAAGCACTGGGTTTCTAGCTGTGATATGAAGAGACTGATGCTGGATTGATATGATTTTTCTTGCACATTTTTTCTGTGCAATTTAGTCCCTGCATTACAAGGACATCATGAGATCACATCCCCAGATCCTATCTCCTTTCAGGTATTCAGGTCCATGAGGACTCTACATGCAAAGTGATTCTCTGGTGTGTTGGTATCACAGAAGGTCTGGGATTACAAGTGAATTCACCACAAGCCAGCATCTATTTTAGTACAAATGTCCTTTTTAGATCCACCTGTGTCAGATGATGTCAAATAAATTACCATTTTATCATCCTCACCCAATCATGCCAAAGAGCTCTTGAATCTTCTGATGTTGATACCTGAGACCTGGCTGATGCATGCAGCCTTAGGGTTTATTCCAGCTTTGATGAAGTCCTAAAACTGATACAATTCCTTTAAAAAAAAGCACTGGAAGACTGAATCTGCCTACAGATCTGAAAAAACCTGGTAATACATCGTCATTAAATACTGAGACACTTTTGTCTTACAGTATCCTGGCAGTTGGAGAAAATTATGTAGATATATAAATTCTGATCTGAGGCTGGGATGGTTGTTCAAGGTTATAAGCCATGCTGTGTTGTCAAATAACAGAGTCATGAGCCCCCTAAAATGAGTATGAACAGATGCCTTCAGGAGAAAATTGAAAAATGTGGCAGACTGGAGGGAAAAGAAACAGCCAGGGAAGTTTGGACCAGGACACCTGCTGATGTCCTTGCTTGTGGTACAGAGTCCCGTAGCCCTCTTGGAGAGTTCAGAGTTCAGAGGCATTAATGGAGACTGAGGCAAAACATTCTCTTTGCTGAGAGAGCTTAGGACTGAGGAAAACAAAAGTTTCAGGACACTCAAAGAGCTCTTTTACTTTCTGAATGTCATTTGTCATCATCTTGGCCAGACTCTAAAATATCTCACATCAGCAGTGCTATAGTACACAGACTTCAAAGGCTTTCAGCTGGCTGAGTTCACTCACAGGAACAAAATTTTCTCAGATAAATCCTTACAATGGTTTGCTTACGTAAAAAGGAACTACTTGTATGAGCAAAGACCTCAGGATCAGACGTTCACTATTAATATTACAGTTGTTAAAGACACAAGCACATGCAGCTCAAAAATCCCTCTCAGCCCAACTATTTCAAACCTATTTGGAAAATACTCTGCCAGCAATGGTACTAAGCAGACAAGAATCCATGAGAAAAATTGCTTTATGTCTTTCTGAGAAATTAAATGGTGGCTTTCTTCTTAGATATGCAAACCAAATAAAGTTAACTGAACTTTTTGAGAGGATGACCATGTTTGCTTCATATCTCTACTAAATTTCTGCTGGGGTCAAGATGAGTTTGGCTTTTCGCTTAGCAGTAGGTAAAGCCCACAGCAGGGAAAAATGCAGGGAAGAGATGAGCATTCTTCTGAAGTCCAAACCTCAGAGAATGGAGAGTACTTAAATGTGAGTATTCACTTCATTAAACCTGTTCCTGAGGCTTGGCCAACAAAAATAGCTGTATCAACTGTCTGCTCCCCTTTTCTATCAAAAAGTGTGGTAAAAGCCATTAGCTGATTTGATGCTCTCAGCCCTGATTTTTAGCGGGATTCCAGAAGCATTCCAGCTCCTCTCAGCAGAGAGGCATACTTGAGGGTAGCAGAGGTTTTGGCAATTGTTTTGCTCTGTAGACTTTGTGTGCCAAACCATCCCACCAACATGAGCCAGAACAGGTTTGGGAGTGCTCTGAAGGGTTCTGGGTGTCACCACAATCAGGTCACAGAAGCTCCCACACCAGCTGTCACCAACAAGTGCTGTAAAAGCCATTATGAGAAAACCATTGGGCCAGAAACACTCTCCCGCTGGGCTTCTCATCCCAGGTCACAGCACAGATCTTGTTTACTTTCAGTCTAAATTATGCTCTGCAACACGTGCATGTTTACACTGAAATCATAAAGGGACTGAGAGACGGATCTGTCCATTCCATTGAAGTCTTGGAAAGGCAATTATCTCTCTAAAATTCAGAAGAATGCAGGGCTAATTAAATGTGACAACACCTTTTGTGAAGCCACTGACCTCGTCTTATGCAACCAACAGAAGAAACCCGGACCTGGTCAGATGACAGCAGAAATGGAAACACTGCAGCACATGGGGCAGCAGAGAAGAGCATGTGCCTCTCCCATGCCACCAAATTCCAAAGGAACAGGGAAAGTGTGGTTCCAAAAAGGTACAGAAACAAAATGGAAGAAGCAATTTCTGTGCTCTGTCACTACAGAGCAAAGCATGGTGTGCATGGTAATGTCTCCTTGGAAGCCCTTGTTTAAGTGCTGTGAGGATACAGGTCCTTGTCCAGCAGGGCTTACTGAAATAAGAACTATAAGTTATTTAAGCATAGAATGGATTTGAACTCATTTATTCATTGCGACTCTTCATATACTTTAAATTAGAATCCATAGCTCTTGTTTTTGCCCCAGAGTAACTGCAGAAATATGTGACACATATCCAAGAAATTTGTGAAATGGGTTTTCAGCACCTTATGGCTGCTTTGAAAGATTGCACTACCTGCTGAGGGTTTATCACAAGCATCAGAAAAAAAGAAAGAGTTTAGTTTACACTTCCATCTCTATCTGTCGGTTTCTGTCTCACTTTGTGGGCTCATGCCAGGCCAGGACCAGCAATAATCAACATTTATGGAAGGCTTTCTTTAATTTTTGCATGACAAGGTGCTGAATCAATATGAAGAAGAGGCACCTCATTTCAAGGAGGTTTACAAAGAAAGGGGGAAAAAGCCCTTGGAATAAGGCTCTCCAAATCAGCCCAATCCACTCATCTTCCAGCAGGCTTTTCTACTAAAACAGCTGATTTAGGGTCTTACCACCCAGCATATAAAACAGCTCATGGATTTGGGAGTAAACCCAGGTGGACTGGCTGCCATGAGCTCATGATTATTACTTACTTGATAAATACAGGAATAAAGCATGCTTTGCATCTGTATTCTAAATGGCTCCATAAAGCCACCTGGCCCTTCATACAGTAGTGTTATTTACATTAAAGAATTCCCCAGAAAACTCACAAAAAAATCCCAGAAAACTTAGAGCTCGCAAGGGACCAGTACAGGGCAGAGCAGAAGTGCAAGCTGTTTGCAGCTTGCAAGACTAAACACAAAATTTCCAGTGTTTAGTGTCTTTCTTTGTCAGGAATCACACATTTAATAAAAAAAAGCCATCCCAGCACTCCCAAATAAAAACGAACACACCAAACAGTCATCAGAAAGGAAAGTGTACAACAGTTTGCTAAAGTCTGAAAATAGCAAGAGTATATTTTAATGTGATTAATCATAAAGCGCTCAGGATTTATCGGGGTAAAAGGACTAATTTTTTATTCTATAACAATAAAGCATATCAACAAATAAGAGATCCCCTCAGGATTCTGAACAGACTCCTGTTGTCTCGAGAATGTATCTGCTTTTACACTGTGTAGTAAGACAGTAAAAATATATCACAAGTGGCTGGTGAAACAGGAACTGCCAGAGGGTTCCCCACAAAGAGTCTCTAAAAAGACATTTGCTGGAAATAGATTATACAGCCCATTTTCCTACTTATGCTATGAGCAGACAAATCCCCAAATGCACATATGAATGTCAAACCAACTGAATAATCCCAAACATTTGACATAATTACATATTCCACCTTTCAAAATGGTTCTGGCGCCCTTAAACAGTAACTAACACTGTGATGCAAAATATGCAGGTAAAAGATGATTTGCCATTTGGCCTTTAGTATCTGTGATATTTAACCAGGCTCTGAAGCTGACAGATTAACAGGGAAAAAAGAGAATAAAGTAGAATGCAGGAAGGCTGCTGCTGTGCATTGGCAAATAGCTCATGTATTTTGTACCTTGTTTCCTCACAATGGTGTGAAAGAGAGGGAAAAGCAATTTCAGGAGGAAAATACCAAGCGAACATTAGCCAGAGGTTGTGTTTCCTTCTCCTGCATGGATGTACCATGTGTGTAAAGGACACTGTCACATGGATTCTTCCATTGGTCAGACCCCAATAAGCAAATCTGATATTCATTTCACAGGATAACTGTATTGTTCATACAGATCTTCCAGGAGAGAACAGGATAATTATTTGACTAAAAATATCTCACTGCCATAATCTGTTATGGTAGTCTCTGGAGGATTAAAGCAGGTCGCTGTACCTGTTTGCAGAATACTCTGTATCTTTTTTGAAAGTCAACATTAAAAACTGAATTTTCGGTTGATGTGTCAACATCATTTGCCTTGATCAAAATTCTTTATGATACCATTGGTTTCATTCTGTTCTGTTGAGAAGAAATTCTTCTTTTGCCATTACATGTTGAACTGGCCCTCCAAAGGGATGAAAAATCCATTCCTGTACCTGACCACCAACTTCTGTGTAATGTTTTGTTCATTTTTATGCTTTCATTTTCCCTTCTATTTGTGATTTAGAGCACAAGGGGTTACCTCTGGCTGAGGCATGGTTGGTTAATGATCTTTTCAATTTTTCCCTCAGGGGAGACAAAATGGTCAGCAGTGTTCTCCTCAGCCCAACTATTTTTGCAAAGGATTTTATTTTATTGCTAATAGGCACTCCATAGTAACCAGCTTGGAATTAGATTCTCTCAGAAACATCATGCTATCTTTTCCTTTTGTGTCACTGCAATAAAAAAAGAAAAACTACCGAAATCCATACTGGTATTTTGTACCATGCACTCACTGAATTTGATTGCTTGCAAGAACAAAACAAATCAATAAAGCCGTATAATTTGAGGTGTCTTCAACATCCTCACCTTTCAGATTCATTGTGATACTGACCTATTTTGCTTTCTTCTGAGACAGCATATTCTCTTTTGTCCCTGCATTGAGTTATCCCTTTATGCTTTATCCCTTCTCCAGTAATGCACCTCCAGTACAGCCCCATGCTGTGTGTCAACCTGCTTGTACAGCCCTCTAAGGAACTCTGCCCATTTCTCTTCGTGCTTCCAATAAATTAGAAAACCCATAATGAAATGCTACCAGTGAGCATTTCCTGAGCATTGGTTGAGCTGGCAGCCAACGGCCCACAGCTGTCATCAAACACCTGATTTGGGATGCTCTCACCCGCTGCGCCGTATCCAGCTGAGCAGCCACGTGTGTGACGTGCCCACAGCCACAGAAAGGGCACTCAGCCCTGCTGGGACACTCCAGGACAGTCTGGGGAGCTCAGGGGAGGGCAGAGATGGGGGAAAATGGGTTGGAGCAAAAGGTGATGAGAAGAAGGGGCCTCTGAATCAATCAACATACAGAGAATTTGGCAACTGGTCGCCTGTGCTATAATTGTCTCTGTATTCCAGAGGAATAAATTTAACATTATTGCAAAAGTAGGAAGATATACACTTGGGGAATGCATATTAAGGGAAGTAAACCTTTTTCTTGCAAAGAGGAGGGAAGGATCCCAACCCAACAGTGTGACTGTGCCTGAGTGGGGTGACAGCCACCACTAACCTGTCAGTGCCTCAGAGAGAGGCAGCAGGTCCGTGCCTCATCTCAGTCACAACAGTGAGGATCAGAGCTGCTCACTCGCACCCAGTGTCATAGGAAATCGGCAACTGGGTGTCTCCAGAGCCAGGAAGAAACTTTAGCTTTTGATTTGGAAGGAAGTAATACAAGAGGCAGTGGATCACCAGGACATATCTCTATTTTGCAAATCTTTTAACCAATTAATCTCTTAAGACTGAAAATTAAGTCACTGTTGTTTAAAGGACACCCAGGAAAGCTCTCCAGCCATGCAGAGCTGTGAATGCCCTGCTACTCACACCAGAGAAGCTTCCTTGGAGAACAATCTCACATCAAGGTGATGTCAGGGAGGGACAGCACATTCCTGCCATGGGGACTTGCATTTTGGAAGCATTTATAATGCAAGATGAAGCTGATTGTGGCGGGGTCATGCACCGCAGGCAGCACGCACAGTTAGTATGTAAATCTCTCCCACAAACATACAGAGGCTGTGCTGGGATTAGAAACTGATTTTCCAAGCACCAAACCAAAGGTCTCTGAAGCATCAAAACCAAGGAGTTGTTCCTTTGCAAATAATCTCATCTCAAGTTTGCAAAACAACCATAAATAAAGCGTGGTGGCAACTTCCACCACAGTAATGGATGGACTGCCATGTTGTAACAGAATGCTGCTAACTCACCTTCCACAAACTGATTATCTACCTCAGTTGCTTCACGATAATAATTCTTTATTAAAAAATTAGTTTTCAAATTACATTTTTGAGAGCCTTATACTGCTGACAAAGCCAAGAGGGAATTCCGAGGCCAGCGTGAGGATTTATGGCTTTGTGACGGCAGCGGAGTGGAGTGGGATGCTCTTTTTGTTACAAAAGCAGCTCCAGAAGCAACTCGGGCCACAGGTATTAACATACAGCTCGTGTGCCAGCTCTCACCCCTCGGAGAGCATTAATCCAATCTGCCAACTGCTGCTGCACTCTAATGCAGCTCTGCCCTGCCAAGCAATTACAAAAGCCTCCTTTTGCTCCCGAGCCACCTGTCCCTCACAGCGCTTCACTGGCACCGCAAAGCCCTGGCAGTCACCGGCTTAAAGGACGACTGCTCCATTTGTAACTGGTAAATAAAGTGGGAGCTGCAAAGCACTCTGCAGGATTTTTGCACCGGCCTTTGTGCACTTGTTGATGCCCAGGTTATTGGGAAGTAGCTGCAATGAAGCTACAAAGAATTACGAATGAGGGTTATCAATAATGAGCTCATTCTTTCGTTGATCTTTTAAAACTTTTATCAATATTCACATCACAGATATAAACTCCCAGATTTCCCCCTCCCACCCTCTATTCAGAAACTGGGAAATGAGAATGAAATTATCTAGTACGTAGTTGTGATTCTAACACACCAAACAACGTATCTATGGAAAAGAAGTAAAAGATGAACAAACTTTATTATGTATTACAAGTAAAAAAGTAGCCTGAGGTCAAATAAAAGTTTTAGAAGGGGATAGCAATTATCCCAAATCCAAGAAATCCGTAGAGCACCTTCATTTCCATACAAACATACCCACAGAAACACACAACCACGATTCTCTAGGAATATTTTGGAATCGCAATAATCGCTGTATTGGGCCAGACCCAAAGTCCATCCAGTTCACTCCCCTGGCTCAGTAGCCCAAAGCCACTTCAGACAGAAGAGTAGAGTTATCTGATTTACAGACATCCTTTCCCAAAATACTTTCCCAGGCTCTTGCATTTTGCAGCTTGGAGTGCCTCTCTTGGCAGCTGTCTACCTTGAGGGATGTCCCTGCCACTGACCTCTCCGGTCATTCTTCACAAGCATTTACCCTTTTTGCACCTACAAACTCATGCAGCAACTCCCTTTTCCCAGACAATGGTGCCAAAAGCTTGTGTGGGGTATGAGTCCTCTCAGGAGCCCTTGATGTTTATTTTAGCCTTGGAATTACACCCTGAATGATACTGTTTATAGAGGCAGCCTGGTGGAGATGGGAGTTTACAGGGTTCACATCCACATTCCCTTGACTGACTCTCACCTTCAGTGTCTTTGGAGCTGCAAGTCTGAGGGCTGAAGGACAGCACGAGAAATCAGTGCTTAATACAGCTTTTAATGGAACATTAGATAGTGCCTTTTTTCAAATAATCATTTTTTGAGTTGTGTGGACACTGACTCTGGAAATATTCTAAAAGCCTCTTTTTTGTGAAGTTTACAATCCAAGCTTTGTAGCAATTATGTGAGAACCAAGCCCTGAAAATATGCTGAATGCTTAGAATATGTATTTAATTGATTCATTTCTGAATAATTCATTGTAGAGGCAGAAATTAACAACTAAAAAGTCACAGCATATGTTCTTTCTATTAAAATTTACTCTTAGCATGTAAAAACTGCTTTTTCTACTGTAGCAGCTGAGAATGTGAATACTACAAAGATGTTAGCCCCGACATTGAAATTTTTAAAGTTGGTCCTAGGCTCAGGGCACTTTTAGAAGACTCAAAGAAAAGAAGCTGAAACAAGAAAGATGAGCCTGACAGAAAATATTAGAGAGCAACAGTTTAAAAGCAGTGAAGTGGATGTGAAAGAAATGAAAATATTCAGATGTATGCTTGGTCAAAAATCCTCTCCCCGTTCAGTGAAAGATTCATTTTCCAGTTCCATATGAGATCAGAAGACTCAGAGCTGTACCTCAATGTACACTCAGATCTAATTCACTGGAGGAGACAATTCTATATTCTGACAGAAAGAAAACAAACTGAAATGACACAGAAGGCAGGAAGACATTCTATGTGTTATCTTTGTGATCCTGTGGGCAATTTCCACGGGGTAAATGGTCTGTGGTGATGATGAGCATCCCTTTGGGAAGCAGGGGGAGAGCAAAGGGGACAGGAAGGAGCCCAGAATCTGCCCTGGTCCTTGCCTGCTGCAGAGCCCTTCACAGCACTGCCATCAACAGCATCACTCTTCCACTCCTGCACACAAAAATATGAGGACTCATGCATTTAAAGACAGGACTAAAGCCCTATGATTCCTCTCTCTTCTCAAGAAAGAGCTTTTGAGCAGAGAACAGAAGAAAAAAGAATAGAAGATTCCATTTTCAAAACTAGGTCATTAGCTGCCCAAGGAGGAACATTAATTATTGGTTTTAACATCGAGCTGGTAAAAGCAGAGTTCTTCAGGCAGTTAAAGAGATAAAAAGACACTTGTTCAGGGTAAATACAGAGAGCCACACACTCCTTGGATTCAGGCATGTAACTTGGCTAAAGAGGAGAACATTTGCGTCAGAAGATTTGCATTTCTGAGTAAAGGAACTTCATTGGGGTGCCCTGCATAGCATGAGCTGTTTTTCCAGAAGAGGGCACTAAATATGTATTTTTTTACTATTTCAGTGATTAAAAATTAAAAAAAAATAAAAAAGACTGAAAATCAGAAGAATTGGATTATAGATTGCTTCATATGTTTCTGCAGAGACAACAGAATTAAATTCTTATTAGTTTTGCTTTCTGAAGCTTTTAAAATCACTGTTGTTTTCTCATTTTGTAGGCTATTCCTAATATATTTCTTTCCTTAATATTTTAAAATAACTACCTATACTTATTACGATCCATCACAAACAACCAGGGTGTTCATTGTCCCTAAAAACTTAGGAAGCAAATTTGTGCTAAAAAGCAGGAACTCATTTCTAATGTAATTCTGAAGCCTCTCTATGTTGCAAAGAACTTAATTATTTGTGAGATTTTAATTTTCTTCCATAATTTTCATGCTGGTATTTATTTCCTTCCTCATAAATCGTAGTTACCCCAGGTTTCACTAAGTTAGATTCCCATACAAGTGCAAGAAAGAAAACTGTGATTATTTTACTGCTGTCCATCTGATTTTAACTATCTAGGAAACCTTGTACATTATCTTATGAAGGCTTTATTTAAAAACAAACTGCAATTTATTTTTGAGACATTTTGTGAATCTTATTAGGACATTAATCTCTACCAGTTTGTTCAAGTTGGCTCATCTATACACCCAGGAAAAGAAGCAGAATGAGAACTATAACCTTATGCAAGCTAAGAAAAATTGTTTATTTTTGTATCACAGTGTTTTGCTTTGAGGCTTCTTTATTTTTCCTTCCCTGCTTGATGAAAATCTCATTTACTAAAGAAAATATTTACAGAGGAAGACTGCTGATAGCTGATACTGATACATAATACACCTATGTACTTTTTCATGACAGGCTAATTATTTCTGAGTTTTGATGCTCCTCTAGACTTCCCTGGAACTGTGGATTTGCTTCTCAGTTTGTTGATGTGTATCTGTGCCTGTGAATAAATTCAGAATACAGTTATTTGCCTTTGCTACACAAGCAAGGCTGTCCAACTTAGTCTGAAAAACAATTTTGCACTCAGTCATGTTTGTGCAATTTCTGTTGAAGTCTCCCAGCTCAATTCAGGAGGCTTCAGGTTTCGTTCTAATTCAATTTATCCGCATTATTAGGAGAACAGCAAGGATTTAAACCATTGTTTTAAATGGGAAAGTAGTTAAAGCTCAGCAGCTGAAGTCAGCAGACTCAGTTTTCAATGCTCTGCATTTCATGCAGAGTATTTTGTTGCAATGATCAAACTCAACAGTCCTTGGAGTGGAGAGAATGGAGACTAGGTAAGAAAATGAGGTTTGGTTTTGGTTTTTGCAGTTTTACTAAAACCACTGCTATGTAGGGAGCAGGCACCAGCAAAACTGGAATGTGGGGATGGAGGGCTGCATGCTGTGCTGAGCTTTGCCTCCCACCTCAGGCAAACTCATCATGTTGTGTTTTATGAACGCACTCAGATCATCATTTCAGAAGTGCAGACTTCCCTCTGGAAACATTCCCCAAAACCAGGGAGCAATAGAGCTAAAAATCTGGTGTGCAATGTGGTTTTATTGTTGGCCCATGAAAGAGCTGCAGGCCTTAAGTCACCACAGCAGCTGCCAATGATAAATGACAGAATGCTTTGGGTTGGAAGATCCTCCAGTTCCAACCTCTCTGCTGTAGGCAGGGACACCTTCTCCTAGGCCAGGTTCCTTCGATGCTGAGATGATCCCACTCCTGCTGAGGGTGAGGAGAGTACCCATTCTTTGCATTTTAGGGGTGCAAACATATTTTCCATGGATAATAGACAGAGGCAGCCCCCACCCAGCCATTCCTCCTTGCTGACACACAGTGCCTGTCCTTTCCCTTTTACTAAGAATGAAAGACAAAGACAGAGTATGCAGACTTCAGATGTGTCTTTCCATTGCATTTTTTTACCCATTTCTACTGAGTTACAATAACAATAATTAAGAACCCATTTCCCCATGGCTGAAGGATCCTAACTACCAAAATGTCCCTACAGTATATTTGTTTAGGTTCCTAACCACCCTCTAACTTCTTGTTTAAACTATTTCTTTTTTCTCATTAAATCAAGCTGTTTCCAAGCAGAAGAATTGCTGTCAAAAGCAAAGAAACATTCAGGCTACATAAAGGAACACAGTTTCTGCTGAACTTTGTCAGGATTTCAAATGAACCATGAGGGTCCTCCAAACCAAATAAAGAATAGGTTTGACCTGTTTTCTTCCCCTGTGTTAGTCCAAAATTGGCCCAGAAATTTAGCAAACTGGAATTAGATTCTGTAGTTTCTCCCTCAAAAGAAATCTCTAGGATTAAACTTGTCAGTAATTATTGCTCCACTGGCCTATAACTGTGTCCAAAAATTTCTATTCTAAACAAACAATGGGACAGAAATTGGTGGAGTGTTGACTGCTGAGCAGGAAGAACAAATATTCTCACCATTTGATAACATGTTTACTGCTCAGTTAAAGTGAGTGTCCACCCTCCTATAGTAAGAACTTTTAATTTTGTAAGCATGCGCAGCAGAGGAGATTTGGCATCAAAAGGGCGCTGCTGCTGCAGGCAGGACTGAGGACACCTGAGAAGGCAGTGTTTGCACAACTCTGTAATAGAGTTTTGAAAACCCATGGATCCCCCGAGGGTTGTGTGGCAAACTTCCCTTTCACAGAGAGTCTCTGTGCCACTGCAGATATCAAATATTAATTAGCCTGAAACAATTACTGATACCAACACAGGACAGCACGTTGGTGCATCTGACAGAGATATTGCTGCTTCTGCCTGCGCTGAGATTCAGGGGTGGGAAAACCTCCCAGCTGCAGGGGTTTCGTGTGTTAGCAGCTTTAGTTTGCTCAATGAAAGCTGACCATGAAGAACTGATCTCCTGGCTTAGACAGACTCCCCCAGGTTGGACAGAAAAGCTAATGGGAGTGTGGAAATGTTTTTGAATCAACCCTCTCTGGTGTCTTTGAAAACTCTGTTTTGTCTATCTTGTTGAAAACAGCAGATGAGGGAATTTCTTCATGGTGGGGTTGAGATTGCAGAAGATAGACTGTCTTTCACAAAGACCAGATTAGTAATTAAAAACTACCACAACAATCTCCTTTTAAAATAAAATATTGCCTTTAAGTGTTGTCAAACAATAGCTGCTGCTTCAGCTTCAAATCCAAAGTGAACTACCACTCACAAAATTAATCTCTTCTGTGCTCCTAGCACGTTCTTGTTAATGCAACACCTCTGGACACACAGGCCTTAGCTTTAGTCGTGTAAATGTAGCTGGAGCACTGCTGTTCTACCACAAAGAGGTTAAACAGCACTAACCAAACAAGGTTATTCACACTACTGATTTTGGCTGTTAAAATAATCTCACTCAAAACAGGATCTGGAAGAAGAAGGAGAAAGAAAGGAGGTCCCCACCTTCAGCCCTGAAGCCCCAGAACAACCTCACTGAAAGCCCACACAGGCACACACATAAAAATGCTGCAATTTCAGAAGCTGTGAATATTTTATTGAAATATTAAAGATTAGCTGAATGGCATTAATTATATTTATGCTATGGGAAGTAACTGAAAATGTTGCTTTCCTGAAAATGGAGCAAATTATCAGATTTGATGAGTGGCTGGCCTATGTTATTTCCACTAATTCATTAATAACTTTACTTCTGCTCATTTAAAAAGCACTGAATGACTACAGTCATGCAGCTCATTCTCCATTCACGACTAGATTCATACAGTTGGTGAATTGAGAAAAGAGAAGATACTCTGCCTGAAGATACACACATGCACAGACATAATAACAAATATTTTAACTAATATAAATAGTATTTCGATTGAGTCCTTTTCGTCTTTTTATTTAGTAAGTGCTTTATCCTAATACATTATTTATCCTAATAACAGTAACTGTTTCTCACAAGTATATGAAGTTTCAGTGCTTTAGGCTTGAAAACGTTGGAAAAAATAATTTTAGCCACCAGCTTTTGATATAAGTGAACAATGCCCTTATATTGTGCAGCTTTCCATAGAGGAGTCCTTCTGATTTATGAACAACAATGATTCAAAACTGTATTCACATTAAAAAGAGGATATGAAAACCCATAAACGTAAGCTTTTTACCTCAAAATGGCCCCCTCAAAAACTAATAATTTACAACAAACACCAAAAATTAAACAGCAATCAATAAAACATGTAACATTATTTTATGACAGAAATATTCTATCTTTGCTCATTTTATCATGAAATCACTAAACAATTTCAGTGTTTCTGAAAATAACATTGGGTGAGAATGAAAAAAATAAATTCGAAATATATTTATTGCCATAGAAAGAAAACAGATTTATAAGCCTATTTCTAGGCCTGGTAAATCCATTTCAATTAAGCAATAAATATCATGACTACCAGTCTGAGCAGCATTACTGATGATAGTTATGACAGTGTTCAATTTTCAGAGGTATATTTATCATAATAATGTTTATCACCTAGCTCAAAAGGATGTTGTGAGGATTCATGAATATTTATACCCATTAGTGTTTTGGAAATAACAAGCATTATATTATTTTAATTTTTACACAACTAATTAAATTAGTATGAGGCTGTAATTGGACCATAAGCACAAAATCTATTAATTCCATATAAAAACCAGACTTGGAGAAATAATAAAAAATAGTAACAACAACAATAGTAATATGTTACTTTCTATAATTAATGCTTTTTTACTTCATTTACACTCTAAATACCAAGTCTAAGGTTTGGTCTGGGTTTTCCTGAGCTCTCTTTGGTCCCACCACTCGTGTTAGAGGTACATGGAGAACAGAAATACTGAGCTCACCACACAAACTAGGCTAAAAAATAATAATTGAGTTTGTTCTAATTACAACAACGATCGATTCTTCCCAGCCTTTGGGATTAAAAAAGAGCATTTTTTTTACTGCAAAATAGGTAACAGCATCTGTTGTATCAGCTGTAAAAGCCTCTGAGCCCTTAACTTTGTTCAGAAGCCTTTGCAGTTAGAAATCCTGGCTGATTAGCACGTAGCAAAGTGTAATTGCCCTTAACTGGCACAAAGACAGTGATGGGCTGGTAAAATTGGAGACAAAAGAGCAAAAAATTTTCAAGAAGAATCTTGGCAGCTTTAATTCCTCTCTCGCATGATGACAACACTGATTCCTAATAAAGGCAATTAAATGTTCACTATTTAACATCTCGCTATGTCACTCCAGAAAATAAGTTTTCTCACATATTTCCTCTGTTCCTTTTATTGCATTGCACAAACTCCACTGGTGACTGACTGCCACAGAAAGCTGCACAAGCTTTAGTTACTTTACTCCTACCTCAATCACAGAAATGCCACGGGATTTAAGGGTTGCTTTGTCACTTGGCTATTCAGGAAAGCCCTTTTGGAGACCAGGGATACCCAGAGAGGAGGTTCCAGCCCCAGGAGCTGTGTGTCTCCCCAGGAGGAACACGGGGAGCACGGGGCTTGCCCATCACTGCTGGTGGAGCCACGAGCTGGGCAAGTGTCCTTGTCCTGGCACCACCAGAGACAGGGGTGAGCCTCTGCACCCCTTCTGCTGAGCTGCTGGGGCCAAACCCCCTCTTCCCACATCTTTTGAGGTTATTAAACCCTATATCAGAGCCCCACACACTTGTTTTGGTGAAGGATGATTTGAAATCAGAGTTTCTCCATGGAGGTGTTTATTCCCCAGTGCTTTCCCGAAATTTCACTCTGCCGTTTCGGCCTCAGGTTGCACCTTGTTTTGGCACAAAGAAACTAAAAACAAACACCAGAAAAACTGTGGGAGTGTTTTAAGACAAAGAAGCCTGGTGCCTTTCCTGTGACCTTTCCAGAAAAAGAACAAATCTTCTGTGTTCAAGGTTAGAAAAGCTCCCTATTAGCACAGGGCTTACCCAGAATATTGCTGCCTGAAAGATTAAACTTCTGTAAATACAAGCACTGCAAAAAAAAAGCATTTACAATGAAACCTGACAGCCAGACTAGCCACAATGTACCCACACCAGCCTCACAGCTGTCTGCCAAGCTTCCAGGGAGAAAAATATTTTAAGGAACGTGCTTTAATCCATTATCCTTTAAAATGATGAAGTGATACAACAGGAAAACACACATTAGCTGCCTCGGTATCTTTGCAAAATAGTCTGGCAAAATAGTATGGCAGCTCAGTGCTGTGGTATTCCAGCGTGGGGTTCACTGCTGTCACCCAGACCAACACTGAACAGAGATGCTTGTGTGCAAATAAATAGAAAAATATAGAAGCAGCTATTACTGGAAGGAAATGACTTTGTGGCACTTTTCTTAGAAATATTCCGCTTCATTGGAGTGACACATTGTGCTCTTCTATTTTGATGTTTATTCCGGGTCGGTATTAAACCAGAGGCTGAATCCCTTCATTTCAGAATTCAGACAACTGATTAATTCATACTATGCATATTAAAATATTATACAGATATGTAAAAGAAGCACAACTCTACTGTGTAAAAAAAAAAAAAAGATGAAAATGTCTATACAAACAATTAAAAGGCAGCACATCACACTTTCAAATGCCAAAAAAATAAGAAACTATTTCTGACCACTACAAAATTAGTACAGAATTATTCCAAGAAACTCCTTTTTTGAAATTGTAGAATTAAACTTTAAAGACATGTCCTCTGCCAACACACCTCCTGAAATTTCCTTTTGACTTTGCAACAAGGACAACTGCCCAAGGCTTTGCCAATCAATTTCTTGTGTTGCAGAAAACAGTGTCATTTGAATTTTGTCCAAGAATACAGTTTGAAACGCAGAAAATGTGAAGAGCTAACTAACATGCAATTATTTGTAGCCACAGTCTGCATACCAAGGGAGAAGAAAGATGAAGAAATAATTTAACAGTTATTGCCAGTTTAATACACAGAGCCACCCATCATGGCTTAAGGCTGCAATAACCAAGACTGAACCCAACTACCCCTCTACTAACGTGCCTCAAAATAGAACAAAACAAAACCCAAAACAAAACAAACAAACTTTCTTTTCTCCATAAACATGGGTCTTAAAGGAATAAAAGAGGGTGGGTTGTTTTGTTTTATTTTGCTTCAGAAACTCTTGCTATATATGAATGCTTGAACAATTTGCAATGTTCTCTTACAGTGAGTATATGCCACATCCTGAAATGTTCCCAAAGGTCACATTTTCAGCTTTCCACCCTGGGTTTTCCTTCCTACAAAAAGATGGGGTGTGATGCAGGGGACACCTGGCTGTGTGCTGTTCTCTCTTCTCCAGACTGGCATCTTAAGAACCACAAACTCAGTGTTTTGCCTGTACCTCAAACTCACAGGCCTGCAAGCACTGACATGCAGAGAGGAGGATGCAGAGGAAGCGTATCCAGCCCAGCCCTTTCCCTTCCCATACCCCTCCTGCCACATTGCCCACATCAAGCACTCCTCCACGAACTGAACACAAAGTCTGGGCTATAAAAGCCCAGATCTTCAGTGTGTGCAGATCTTTTTTCAGATCTTCAGTGTGTGCAGTCCTTTCAGTGGATAAAGGTTGAGAATAAAAAGTTAATTTCTCATTACTGTTTTTCAGAAGTTAAACTTTCTTGCCTTGTTTTGTTTTATTTTGTTTTTTTTGGTTTTTTTTTTGTTTTGTTTTGTCATTAAGGGCATTTTTCTGTCATTCTCAGAGGAACCGAGGAAGCCCTCCCTCCTCAAGGCTCTTCCAGCTTGCACAGTGCATCTGACCAGAGTGAGCACAGGGCTTCCACAGACAAAGGCTGATTTCCACGAAAATAACTGAATTTTACAAAACATTTCACAAGGCAAGGAAATTTGAGAGAAAGGCTTTGCTTGCTCAGTGACCCTCAGACTGTCTTTCCCATGTTTAGAATTAACTTAACACTTCCCCATCCATCTCTGTCTAGAACTCAGCTAAGCTTCAGGTAAGTGAAGTTACAGCACCAGTAATTTCCCAGGAAAAATCATTATGAATTAGTCCTCAAGTTTCTGATACAGTTTTATTTCCCCTTCTTCTAAAATCAGGCATGCTTCTTCTGACTTTCATAGCACCAAATCAGGAATAACTCCAAAGATGATAGCAGAGAAATCAAATGAGCAACAGAGCTACAACTTCCACTACCTAAAGGACTCACAAATTTCCTTTGATTAGCAGCTGAAATGTTATTGACATTATGCAAAAACAATTACAGCTCTCAGTGAATGAATTATTTTAGTTTTGAAGAATTGGTGATATTCTAAATCATGGAAACAAAATATATAGGGCTTATAGTTCATCCAAGTAGTACGGCATAGTGATCACTCAAACATTTCAGGCCTTATACTAGCAGAATTGAGAAAGACAAAAATATTATTCATGCAGAAGAATTGCTTCCCCCATGTTTGATTCTTTGGTCATCATTTAAAAATGACTTATTACACTTTTCCCTTTTGAAGTTTTTTAAAAAATTTGCTGTAGTCCAGAACTTCGTAGCAACCTAATGGTGATTTTTTACAAATGATTTATACCTAACCCTCTGAAGAAAAGGATTTATAATGAAAGTGATAGCTCAAGCCTAACAGCAGCACTGGGGATGGTGACACCATAATTAATGTATTATTTCAGTTGTGGGAGAAACTGACAGTAGCTTTTTGTTCTGGGGAAGAAATTTATAGGGTGATGGAAAAAGGCACTGTGGAGAAAAAAAAATCACAGAAGAGGAATAGAAATCCTTGTAGCAAAGACATGTCCTTACAATCCCCCCCCTGAAGGCTATAAAACCCTGGCAATGACAGTGTTTCCTCTACGGTCTAATTTATACCTTTCTCCTCTACTAGATGGCAGTGTGACATGCTCTCAGAATTGCTAAGTGAGGGGGTTTCTTGCTTTGTTTCATAGGAAGCAATTAATTTAAAAGATCATCTTGCTGGCATAAAAGTGAGAAAGAAAAAAATAAAAAAAGAAGAAGAATTTTGCCACTGGCCGTGTATTTTGAAATCAAATCTGTTTACTTACGGGTTCAACATCGAAGGCAAACAGTGCATACTCCCGGTCAGGCGACACCTCATACCGGATGGCCTTTAAGGAAACCTGGAAAATAAATACAGTTTTGAAAGAAATGTACTTCAGTTTTCAAGTTAATGACACCTAGAACTAATTGTTAGGATCATCTCTCTAAGGAGGAAGGACACTACCAGAATTAAGTGTCTTGAAAAACATGGTGTCTTTTTTTCAAACACCAGAAATGTTTTGTGGGCACCCATAAGAGAAAGAATTAATGCATTGTGACTCAGAGCATGCAGCTATATCAAAACCCCCAGAATTTTCCTTACAATCTTACTGTACAGTGGCTGGTGAGGTGGCAAATGTAGGCAGTAGTTAGTAGAAACTCTGATAAATGGCGATTTATTAATTCCCTCTCATTATTTGTATTCACTGGCAAGTGCAGGAGATAAAAAAACTGTAAATAGCTTCTGGAGAAAATTAGTAATAGAGACACCACTACCTCCCCCAATTAAGATAACCCAGAGGAAAACTATTCTGTTTTCCCCAGTTGAAACTCTTTGGGCTGCTGCTGCGATCCAGGGCACCCTGACCTGGGCTCTGCAGAAATCAGCGCTGTAAATCTTGCTAACAAGAAGAAATGCCAGGCTATCTCAGACTTGCCAGGAATTAGCTTTTTCCAGCTCCACTTTTCATTTGTGTAGTGAAGCCATTTCTCCTTCCCAGTATGTTTCAGTACAATGCATTGGTGGCATAGATGGCACCAAGGTCGAAGAGAGGTGCCACTAACACATCGCTCATCCACTGCCTTTTAAATCTCACCCTCTCACCTCACAAATTAGATGTAAGTCCTTGAGAGAGTCCCACGGGGCAAAATTGAAAGGGGAATTGGGGAAAGACAGAGCACCCCACTGGGGAGAGTCCTCCCCAAGGCCAGCGAGGGTGGATGAGCTGTGGGGGGAGCCCAGAGGACAGCAGAGGGGACAGCTCGCGCCATCACAGAATGATTTGGGTTGGAAGGGACCTTTAAAGGCTGTCTAGTCCAAGCCCCTGCCATGAGCAGGGACATCTTCACCCAGACCAGGCTGCTCAGAGTCCCATCCAACCTGATCCTGAGCCTTTCCAGGGAAGGGACACCCACCACCTCCCTGGGACATCTCACGGGCTGATGACCCGGGGCAGATCAGGATGGGGAGGAACAGGAGAGCCTGGGGACCAGCAGGGCCAGCAGGAAGACAGACTCAATTTACTGCCATGTTAATAACATGGGGAAGGGAAAACATGACCAAGTAACAAAAGTTTTCTGCCCCAGGGCTGGGAACAAGAGGAAAAAGACAACGTGTCTGAGTAAAGTGTTATGGCAGCTCTTGCTCTGGGACTTTCTGAATGAATGTGGAGGTGACCTGCAGATGTTTTTGCTGAGAGGGCAGAGGAACAAAGGTAGAACAGGCAGTAGGGTGGCAACGGCATGAAAATGTAGGATTATATTGTAGCACTGTGTTTTTCCTACAAATGGCAAAAATTACAAACCAGTGGAATAAACAGAGGCCAAAGGGAAGTAATTTGACTTCAACAGACCTTGACATTAAAGGAAGCTAGGCCATTCCTTTAGAATTGTAGAGAAAAGGATTACACTCTGGTAAAAGAGGACTGCTTATGTGATGCAGCAAATTTGAAGGTGAAATGCAGCACGTGAAGTTTAAGTTTGGGCCCTGTCATAATAACTCAGTGATAAATTCTTTGTCTTGTTAAAAAATAATTAATACAATTGATGTACTAACTTCTGCCACAATGCTGGTTTCTTCTACTAAAAAAAATGCTACAAAACACTTCTATCACTATAAGCAATACTCTGTATCAGATGTGACTTTGTTTTCTTTACATTGATTTTAATAGTCACCTACTAACTTCTTCCCACATCAATTTCTTAGGGTTTCTCTCAAATACAACTCCACTTCTATTCCTCAAAACTACTCATAAAAAACCACTGAAATTACATTTCAACCATTAGGCAAGAAAAATCAGCAAATGCACAAATTAAAAATAAGTATTTGCGTTGGAGGAATGTAGAGAATGACAACAGACAGTAAATTATATCAACTGTCCTTTTTATTAAGCATGCAAAGATGAGAATTATGCATCTTTCAATTATATATGATATGCAAGACTAGCTGCAAATCTCTATATGATACTTCCCAGAAGTATGAGAGAAACTGAGCTTGCAGAATAATAACAAAAGCTGGAGTTCAATCTCACATTATCCATCACTGCATAGCCCATTGTATTACCAGTGAATTGCTTCTCCTTGACAATACATGAAGTTGAAACCTAAGTCATTTTCTGCTTTACTGATCCAACTGCAAGACATCTGTGAAATTCAGCTACTTGTCATGGAAAATACTTACAATTTTTTTGTTTTCTATTAATATCGTTGAACTGTTGGTTTCGACATTCCTCAGAATCACTGTGCCATTCTGGTTTCTATAAATGAATTCATTATCTGCAAGGAGGAAAACAAAAGGTCATTAAGGAAATCTGAAATTTTCTGTTTTTGTGGAACCTAATTACAGACTTAAACCAAAAGTACTGCTGGGAACTTCTTTCTGAAGAACACTGGGTATTTTTTAACACAGCCATTGCTGACAGTGGCTTTGAGCACAGCCATAAAACGACGTGGTTAGTGTTTGTCACACGTTTGTTGGGCCACACTTTCCCTTAGATGAATGCAAGAGCGACCTGTTTTGAATGTACATACACAGCTTGCTATACAGTTAGTGTGGAAAACAAGGTCGAAACAACCCATTCCTTATGATTAAAGGTTTCCGAGTTCCACGGTCTCTGTAGGAGTTTAATAAGCCTGGAAAGCCTCTGAAAGTGAAAGGCAAATGACCCCCTAACAAAGCAGATTCTGGAACCTAATATTGTGCTCCAACTCTGACATTTGTTTTTGTACCAGAAGGAGATACATGCAGAGAAATCACCATTTTCACATGAAACAAGGCAAATCAGCTTGTCTTTGTGCACTTTGGGACTACTCCAGCTCTCAAGACAGGTGGACAAGGACAAAAATACTGGAGACAGTGTTGAGCTCTCAAAGCACACAACCTGCCTGACAGAAAGGCTGGGGCAGCCATATGAAAGGGACTCCAAATGAGGGTCAGGTAGCAGGTCAAAAGTTCAGGATGAAAAACATTACAACAATAAAGGGATGTCATAAACTGAAGTTCAAGTCTGATCAGTGCTTACATGCACTGCCCTGCAGATAAAACATAAAACATAAGTCCCAAGCACTCTGCCATTAAAGGAATCAGCAGTTTTTCTTGGCACAGGATTAGGGGTTAAGTTTTTTTTTTACAATTTGGCTAAACTGAGACTGAGAACTGATGGATCCTACCCAACCTCTTCTTCCAGTTTCAGTTGGGGAAACAATTCCTCATCACCTACTATTATGGTGGCTACCCCAGGAGTGTTATCATGATGCAACAAGGGCTGGGGACATGTGGATGGTTTAACACTATCCATGGGTTGTCCTGGGATGAGTCACAGGTGAGTTTAAATCTTCTAGGACATGTACAAGCACAAACCCAGCTCACTGTAACTACAGAGGTGGGCATTGCCCAGTTTGGGTGACCTGTTAAAGGCAACGCTGGGTTTTGAGACTTGGTTCTGTCAAAACTTTGGTGTACTGACCTAGCATACTCCTTATCCACGTTTCAGCCTTTTATTTCCAACCTGGTGATGATAATCCTCATCACAGTCACTAATCACCTTTATAAAATGCTCTGAAGGTGCAGATGAAAAGCTTCTAGGCTCCACTTATTGCTGCCAATAAAAAAATCTCCTCCTCTATATCAGATTTACACATAAGTGGAAGAAGAAGAAATCTCTGAGATTGGGATGGATCAGATTCTGTAAGGGCAAATGGTTGCTGCAATAAGAGTTGATCCTCTCAAAACCACTAGATTTTAGAGACTTTAAGATTCTCAGAGTCTAAATCAGAGCTGCAGCCCTTCAGACTCACAGGCAAAGTTCTCAAAGCATAACTTCTTTTTAAATTATGAAATAAATTTTATCAGCAACTTCTATCTTGAATAAAGAAAAAAAAAAGTAGGATCTGAATTAGATTGAATTGCATTTATCTTTGAAGTATTCCTTCATACAATTTATGACTGAACAAACTAAGAAAGTTAAACTTGAGAAAGAACTGATTGAACAGAGCTAGGACAGAAGTCAAAAAAGTCATAAGCAGTATGGAGAAGATGAATAAGGGATGCTTATTCCCTGCCTTTTCCAAAATAAATACTGGAAGGCACCAGATGACACAAGTCAGTGTGGGGTTCAACACAAATAAAAGGGATTATTTCTTCATGCTGAAGGCAAACAAACTGTGGAAGTCACAGTCCCAGAACAGAGCAAGTGCCAGGGCTGCAGATGGATCCAAACTAGAATTAGAAAAATGGAAGAAAAATCCATCAAAGATTACATGTCTTGAAGGGGAATGCTTTTCAGGAAGCTCATGAGCCAGCCATTGTGAGGGACTAAAGGAATATCCTGAATCCTCAACTTGAAACTTTTGCTTGCTTTTTAGAATCTTCCCTAAATATTTGCCCTTTTCCTGTGCCATATACCAGAAGAGACAATCCCTGGAGTCTGATCCAGCAGCATCTTATTTACAGCTCTAACTTCTAGCTTCTGTGTCCAGATTCTTAAGAAAAGTGTTTATGCCAACAATTCAGGAAGTAAGGAAATAAAAGATTTAATGCTTCGTACACACCTGGTCTTTATATACTCAGGCCACAAAGTTTGAAGCATTTTTTGTTATAACAGGAAAGTATGCGGTCTGAATTTTTATTTTCCAGCGATATTTCAGGCAGTGCAGAAATAACAGGAAAAATTAAACTGAGAGACAGACTATTACCTAATTATCAGACATGCTGAAAAATATTACTGCTTTAATAATCACCCTCTGTCAACAACACAGAATGTTTTCCAATTACATGCTAAGTTCCAGACAGAAAAATCGTGTTTTAAATATGGCCAGAAAAACATTTGGATAATTGTAAGGCTCTCAGGATATTTCCTAATTACAGAAAAAAGAAAAAAAATAAGCAATGAAATTCAGCTCCAAGTTCAGAACATAGGTAAAGTAGCTTATTAATCTAATGAGTCTGTGAAGCTGTTTCTTGAACACTGCAGGAACGGATGGAAGTCACATTACTGCCCATAATGCCATTGCTACCAAATTTTATTGATCCTTATGCTCAAAAAAAACCCTATAACATTTTAATAAGCTATGAAACTTCAAGATTACATAAAAGTTGTTCCATGGTTGGAAGTAGGAGATAGCAGACTTTCCCATTATTTGATAAACCGTAACAAGTTTAAAATCAGGTGCTAATCTGTCGCATGTACTTTTAGAATGCATAAAAAAGAATAAATGAAGCAGTGCTGATTTGTTAGGGCTGTAAATCTTGCCTTTATATTCAATACCAGCCATCAACACTCTGTCTGAGTTAATGAACAGAAAATTGGTCTGCTTAAGAGAAGAACAAATTGATCTATATTCCAAACAAAACACTGTGAGGTTTAGCTGGGTCTTAGTCCTCAAAAGATGAATAATATTCCTGGACTTCTGTTTTGAAATGTGTGATTTGTTCCAGTGCAAGAGCATTTATTTAAATGGGACATACCTCAATCAAAGCCAGAGAGCAATGCAGTTGCCTCTGTCTATAATGAATTCTGTCCAGCAAGCTGATGAGAATTTGTAACCTGATTTATAGTTGTCACCAGAGCTGATAAAGGTCATCACTGCATCTCATTTTTTATAGCTGCCTTTCTTTGGGGCTGGTGTTCAGTATAAATGATGCCAAAAATTATAATTTTCAGGCATGCAGCCATTTATTCCATTTTTTCATCTTTCTTGGATTTTTTCCATCTGTTCTTCACCAAAGAAGTCATGGATGCCTCATCCCTGGAGGTGTGCAAGGCCAGGATGGTTGGAGCTCTGAGCAATCTGGTCCAGTGGGGATGGAACTGGGTGGGCTTTAAGGTTCCTTCAACCCAAACCTCTCTCTGATTCTATGATTCAATAGCAAAGCTCACTTTTCCAACTCCTCACCCCTCTTTCAACTTCCAGGAAATTGTCTGGGTGGTAAATTACATTTTCTCACTGTGAATGTAGACACAGATATGCAGTCATACTTGAAAAAAACGTAACTGATTGCAAAAAACAACGATTGCCAGAAATAATGGATCAGCCTTGGGGCTGTACAGAGTCAGCGCAGAGGAATGGGGAGGCCTGAGGAGAAACTTTTAAAAACCTGCTAAGCAGAACAGGTGAAATCATAAACCCCAACTGCTTCTCTGTCTTGAATTCAGTCAGGAAATGCAAGGGCAGAGAAAACAGACCCAGTGGGAGGGAGCTCATGAACCTTGAGGTCACTGAGCCCTCACCAGGAACAGCAGAGACAGTCAGACTGGGCAGCAGACCAAACCACTCACCACAGTGGACAAGAAGATTTGGGACAACTTTGCTTCTAGAAGGAGTAAGTTTGAGTGCTGCCAGTGCAAAGATTTTGAAGCAACCACATCCATTGACAGGAACATAACATCAGTGCCCCAAAATTTAGTGCAGTAAAGCTTCTCTGAAGTCCACATTACCACAGAGGAGAGATTGGTTTATAAGATACTAGCAGGACCATGCCTGTGAGGGAAACTTTCATTATTTGTCAGAGATTACGGAAAGGAGAAAGCAAAACTGAGTGATAAAATATGAGAACAAAAAAAGTATTTAAATCCATCTCTAAAAAATATTTTAATGAAATTGTAATTTTCTATCATTTTAATAACTGATGAATGAAAAGTACACAAAAAAGGTTATGAAATTCACATGCAGCAAATCAGCAGCAAGAGATAGTGAAAGAGAGTAGAGTTAGGACTATTTGGGCCCCTCCAGTCTTTTAGAGCCACAGATTTAGAGGAAAAGGCAACTTCTTCAGTCCTGATCAACAGACATGAAAGATAATTGAATGACTCTCAGTCTGATGAAAGCCAGCATCAAGGGAATTATCATTTTCAATCCCTAAGATTAAGGAAGATTGGTGAATAAAGGAAATTTAAGTCATGAAGCTGTTCTAAGCCATTTCAGATAAATGGGCCTCCAGATACCAGCAGGATTGGCAAACATATTACCCTGTATCAGGAGAGCAGGCAGCAGCAGGTCCTGTGGGATGAGCCCTGATCCCTCCCAAGGGACAGAGGTCACTTTGCACCAGGCCCCGTGCAGGGCAGCTGGGATGGAGCCCTGCACTGGCACAGCAAATGCCACAGGGCCACCAGGAAACCACAGGCACCCTTCTGTGCCATCTCTCCCATTCCTCACGGGAGAAAAAGGAAAGTTGTTGCGGGGTTTTTAATGACTCAAAGTCATTAATGATCCCGCACATTTGGCTCATTTTAATGGCCCAAAACAGGCAGACCTCTGGTGTTTTATCTTACATCTGAGGGACGAGGAGGCCTGCAGCACTGCCCACTGTGGTGCACGGCATCACCCAACCCTTGGCCAGGCTGAGCCCACCCTCATGGAGGTGACAGCAGCACCTGAACCAGCCAAGGGTTCCTTGGAGTCCTCCCAGGCAGATATTGGTCAGACACACCTGGACAGCACTCACCATCTGACAAGAGAACAGGCAGGAAGGTTGCAATTGTGAGACAGATGTTTCTCCAGACAGCTGGTGCTTTCAAGAGGATGTAGCACAGTTGTATTCCTTTGGAAAGGTACATGAGGATCAGAGAGTGGAGTTAAAATTTCAAAAAAAGTCCTTCTGCTTGTTTAGCATCTCAGCAAATTTTCTGAAGGGGCAGGTGAGCCCCAGAACAGCGGATGGAGACCAGAGTGGGGAAAGAAGTGTCTGTGCCCTGTGACTTGGGCATGTCACAGCTCTCATCCCAGCACACACACCAGGGCCAAAGAGAAGGGTCCAGCTGGAGAAAGCAAACCCAGATTATCCACAGGTGACCTGCACCACACAGGAAAACCCACTGGCTTATAGTGACTGCCCATGTTTTCAGGATGGGGCAGGCTGGCAGCTCACACTGCAATAGCACCCTGACCAAACTGGCTACCCAGGCAGGCTGGGGCTCAGCTGTGACTGTCAACATTCACACCCACAACCCAGCCACACAGCAGAGCCCGAGGGGAGAGCAGCTCAGCAGCAGCACAGGCGTGGATATTCGGTACAGCCATCCCCACAGCTCAGGTGAGCAGCTCACAGGGAAAGTAAATTGGGGGGCACTCTGGATTTCCTGTAAAAATGAGCTTTCTGAGTGACACAGGTGAGGGAATAGCACAAGTTGTGGTTAACAGGTTAATGTGTGAGGGGCCAAGACCCCAAAAAACCCCTAATCATCCCAAAAGCAGCAGAAGTATCTATCTTCAGAGGCAGCCTGCTATCTTCAGGGGATGGTTTTGAGAGAGAGGGAACCTGAGGTTTTTGGACATAATGGATGCAGAGAGGAAAACAACAGAACAGAGTAAAATCACAGAGGAAATAGAAGCTGTCAGAAAAAAAACCCCAAAGCAGCAAACATTAAGAAGCACCAAAGAGGAGGAATAAGATACAGCATGGTGTGAGCAGGGAGAAGGAGTAAAACAGGCGAGTTTATGGAACACTTATTTTACTTTGCTTTCATGAAAGGGGAAATCACACCTTATTTACCAGGCCTGCAGGATTATTGACTCTCTTAGGACAGTATCTGCCAAACTGGAGTCAGGTAGGAGAATGGCCCTCCAGGACCCGCACTCCTTGGGGCAGGTCGAATTTACTCCTCAGAGAAGCACTGAGAATAGATGTTGAACAAATGCTAGGAGTGTGCATGCTCACTAACTGCAGCAAAACTTCCCCACATAGATCATAATGCAAGATAAAAGCACAATCAGTCCCCAGTGGAAGCCTATTCAGGTGTCCAGAGAGATGCAATCACAAACTCAGGCAGAAATAAGGTTGTTGTGATGATGCATTTAATGCTGTGATCTGTTGTTCTTTCAAGACATGCTGCAGTGCATCTATTTGATATTTACAGCATGTACCCAACAAACAACTGGCTCTGAAATTCCCTCCCCACAGCAGAAGCAAAGACTGTTTTGATACTGAGCTGCTTCCCAGAGAGAAAATTCTGGGAAGGTTTCCTGTCCCCTGGTGCCTGCAGCAGGCTGGGATAACTGAGAAAGTGGGAGGCGAGGGCCATGAATAGGGAATAGCAGCAAAACCCCATTTCCATACCCACAGCTTCATCGTGCCCTCAGTGAGCTGCTCCTTAGGGATGGGCCCTGTAGACTTTGGCATTTGCAATTTTTCACAGCCCCTGCCACCACCCTGCCTCTGTTTCAATCCACCTACCCCCACCAGTGACTCCTTTTCCTTCTGCCTTGCTACTTTGCCTGGCAGAAATAAATAAGAATTTCTTAGACTTTGTGATGCTGACACAAGGAGCAACAGGGGACAGAGAACAGCTTGCCTTTAACAACATTGCTACAGCCTTTAATTCCAGGAGACAACTGGAATCCCATTTTTAGCTTTCTGCCATTATGGGTCATTATCTTTTTACTGTTCCCAGCACTTTTTTCTCCACATGCAAGGCTGAAAGAAAAACTTCTTTAAATAGGTGATTTACTGTAATTTAGCTAAATGCTGTACAACACATTGCATTGGTATATTAAGTGCAACATGATAGAATGTGCTTTATTATGCAAGAAGTGGTTTTAATTGCTCATCATCTCAATGCAGTTGCACTTGGTGCACCAATATAGTGCTTTTACAGTAGTACCAGTAAAATAAAACACAATTATAGCTCAGGAAAATTCCCACATCAACGTGCACCTCTAGCAGGCTTGTAAATTAACTTGTCAAAAGCTCGAAGAAGACTGAGTCTTGGGAAAACTTAAAACTGTAAAAATCAGCAATGCTGGTCTGTTTCTCTTTTTTATCTAATCCCAACTCTTTCAAGATTCAAGCCAAAAAAAATAAAAAACATTATTTCAGCATCAAACCTAGAATACAGGCAGAGCACAGCTTTGAAATTTGGGTCCCAAATTTGAAACCAGGTAAAATTCTGCTGCTGCCTCATTTGTGAGGCTGAACTCCTCCTCAAAGAGCCCCAGTCTGGGAACTCTGTGGGCTCAGATCATGACTCAGTGGCACAGGCATGAAAAGCTGAAATGCATGTGAGAAACTGAGAACTCTTTTCAACTTCAAATTACTCCCTTCCCAACTTCTATCTGCTTTATAACATATGGAGGGGGAAAAAGAGAGCCACTACAATTAGGCAAAAAATGAATGAGACATTCGCTGGTCTAAATCCATTTTTATTCCATCTAGGGCAAACCATCCTGATGACAAAACTGCTGCAAAACCCTACCAACAGCAGTGAAACCTCACACCTTGTTGCTTGCTGCCCTCAATTTATCTTTCTAATGCCTGGGGGGAGGAGGGGAGTGCACCACACTGAGATGACTTCGGTGTATTCCAGAGCCAAAAAATCTCCCTTAAAAATTCTCTGCCATCTTACTCTCCTGTCCAGCTGTGCCTGTGCCACGTACTCTTCAAATCCTGGATGTTACAGGAGGAGAAGTGCAGATGACCCCTGGGTCACTGGACAGCTGGAGACAGCAGATTACACTCGTCCCTTTGATTCCCTGCTGGAAACATTTCACGTTCAACACAGACCAGAAGCAATTTAACCCCAGACAACTGTTTTCCCAGAAAATGGTCCTTGATGCTTTTATCCACACCCTACGTATTTTTCAAAGTCACATCATGCAGCTGAAGAGAGAAAAAAAGATGCAGCCAACAGGTAGCAGGGATCACCTTACCCCAGCTCCATGAAGTCACTGGGATGGGTGCACAGCCCCAAATACACAATGGCACAGATTTCACTGGGAATATAAAAATTCCAGGGCTTTTTCCACTGTAGCTGCTAGCCCAGATGAGAGCCCAAGTCACCACTCCTGCTTGGTGGCACCCAGCTTGCCTGTTCCACGCAGGGACACCTGCTCCAAGCACTCCCTGGCTGTGCCCCAGGCCAGGGCAGCATCACTCAGTGACCTCCCTGTTCTCTGCCAAATGCACCAGGTCTTATCTGCCTCATTTGGTCTTGCTTCACACAGGGGAGTGCATAATCCAAAGTGATACACCTAAACGTAATAATCCATTTGACACTGAGGAAAAAAAGGAATCCATGAATAAATTTTCATTAGAATGTGACCCCACAGCTCACTCAGTTAATTTCTCTTTGCATTCCCTTGCCTCCTTCTCTTTGCCCCTAATCAAATTGCACTTGTTAGTGGCCATGATGGGCAGAAAGAACAGACAAAGTGTTTTTTTCTTGCTTTTCATTACTTAAATTTCAGTGCAGATTGCATGAGACTGTTGTATATTAAGAAGCAGACATGCTTTGTGTGCAGCTTCGGGTAGTTTTAATTATCTTTGCATGCAATATTTCACAATCCCTCTTATGTCACCCTGTCATTTCAGATGTGTCTGGTGGGGTACAATTGTGATGAAAACTAACTGTATGAGGAGTCTGTCAGAGTCATGGCTATCACCCTGTCCTCAGGCTTTTGAAAATTAAGGCAGGCAGGAGATGAAATCCAAGACCCCAGGACACGTTTTCGTCACCAGTGCACGATTATTGGTTTTGGAGTGGTCACAAGAGGGCACCCTGCTACAGAGCCGATGGAAACACTTTCAACACTTGCAAAGAGCCATTAATAAATGATTAGATCTGATGCTGGGCAGGAGATTGGTGTCCTGAGTGAGATGGCACTGGGGGAAGGAAATGGCACCTGAGTGAGAACAGAGTGCCTGCACCTGACTGCAAGGGAGCCACGAGTGGAGAAGCACTGTGCAATTATACATAAAATCCCATTGTTTTTAAACCAACTGATGAGGGAATGAAAAAATTCATGTCAGCTAAGTAGGGCGGTGAGGCAATAGAGGAGGCTGCCCAGAGAAGCCATGAGTGCCCCATCCCTGGAAGTGTTCAAGGCTGGGTTGGATGGAGCTCTGAGGAACTTGGTTTAGTGAATGTCTCTGCCCATGGCAGGGGGGTTGGAAATGGATGATCTTTTAGTTCCCCTCCAACCCAAACCATTCTGTGATTCCATGATGAGTGAGGAGCTCTTCCTTAGTACCACACATTGGTTTGGTTTGCCTGCAGTGACTGGGTCAGCTCCTACAGAGTCCTCACCAAACCCCAGAAAAGATCCCTGAATTCCTTATTTCACTTTTTCTTGCTCCTTTTCCTCTCTCTACCATGGAACTGACATCATCCACCTGTTACTGCCTTTGTTCTGTTGGTCTTGAAGCACCAGCAGTTGCTAAGAAGACAGCTGTGCTGATGCTGGTGCAGAAGCAAAAGGGATGATATGAACACCTGGTTTAACAGCAGTGGGTGAAAAATAGTTACACCAGAAGAATGGCTCCTTCCTTACAGTCCAATAATACCTTCTCAATGGTTTAAGAACTTCCAGCAGATGAGATTAAATCCAAAAAAGTCATTCAATGGAAAGAGCTTGACTTCTTCATATTTTTCTTTATTTTCTATCCTTACATAATTTCTTTATAACTCGGGGCAATTCTTTTTATCATGCATTTCCCTGCTTCTGTCATGGTCTTAATCTTTCTCTGGACCATTTCTATTCCTATTACAATCTATCTTTTTTGGATGGAGCAGCCCAAACTCACTGCAGAAATCAAGGTGATGATGTTGATCAAACTGGATAAGAATAGGCTGTTTTCAGTATTTTTCTCTCCCGAGTATAGTTCAATATAGTTTCTCCTAAAAAAGGTGGTTGCAACAGAAAATTGATTATGTTCTCAATTTACTGTCCTAGAATAAGGAAAGTAAATCTAAACTATGGAATTCTAATAATCCCTCTCCTGTTTTCTTATTCATAGTCTTCTGGATTGATAGTTTAGCTATATTAGCCACTCTGTGCCAATCAGGAAAAAAAATAGGAATATTATAATTATTGGTGTATATTTCTAAAAATATCTTCCTCTGTGAGGCATTAAGATTAGAAAATAAATAAGGAACATCCTTTTATGTTAAAGGTTAATTTGGTTTAAGGCCATATCTTATGCCTGTTGATGTGCTTGGTATCAGCTTCAAGGCAAAAGGTAACGGCAAACTCTTACAAGTGCTGCCCCTGAAATTGACACCTGGAAGAAAGAAAATATGAAACACATGGAATAAATAAATAAATAAATAAATAAATATATGTTCTCTTGGGCATGTTTTAAATGAGTGTATCAAGGCATTTTTTACATCACAGTTCACAGCCTGCTCCCCCTGGGAAGGAGAACAAGGAAGGAGAAGATACCTCCAAATTATTAATAAGCATCTTGTCTTATGCATGAGTATTCCAAACAATTTGTCTTTGTAAAACGAGTCAGTCCATCAGCTGCAGCAGCAGCAGACAGTGGAAACTGCTGCACGTGGCCCAGCATATGTGCATTAACCCCTCTGAGGGGCGAGGGGCCAGCCCAGCCCCGCTGGCTCCGCTCCCTGCTGGTGCTGCCAGCGGCTGAGCATCCGGAGCCAGCTGCAGGAGCAGGCCTGGGATGGGCTCCTGCCCACCAGGAAATGGGAAAATTGACTGCCGAGCAGAGAATAAGTGTTTATTAGGGTGGTAACAAATTAGAGTATTGGAAAAATTTCTGGACCCCGTCCCGGCGGAATTGGTGGATTTTAGATGTTTATCCAAGTCTTGATCATTCTTCTCGGTCTGCCTGGAGGTACCATGTTACTCAAATATTCCTGCAATGAATGCATGGCAAGGCCAAGGCTTCCAGCTAGACCCTGGAATGGTTTACTCTGCATAAATGACCACATGGAACATAACTGCAATAAGACCAAAATCTCTCTGAACTGCTGGATTCACCACAATTCATTGTGGAGTCAATTTTCATAGAGTCAAGTGCATGCCAATATAATAATCATTTATCTAATAGATCCAGATTTTTGTCCATTACGGAGGAAATGTTTCTGAACTGATAATTTTTTAACTTTTCTTGTCTTGAACATTGACATTTCCCCCTGCCTTCCTACTAGACTTGGTTTACATTTTTTCCACCCCTGCCATTCTGCCTTCCCTGGAAAGCTAAAATATTTTGAAGATGATTACCCAGATTTTGTCAATTATTATGAAACCTAAGCATTGGAAGACAGGTATAAGCCTTCAAAAGAACCTGGTATTTTAAAAACATCATTTCAAATGCAATTAAATGGATTTTGTCTCCATTTACCGCCACATAAGTTTAACATTTGAAGGACCATTTAGAAATAATTATGATAATATCTCTGAGTACTAAAAATGTTTTTTTTTATTTATTACATTTCTTTTTTGAATCAAAGTAGAGTATTTTTGTGTGCTACCTGTCTCCAGAGGCTGGGAGTTTAAGTCAAGTAGCAAAATGAAATCTTAGAATCATATCCAGCAGACTCAGTGCAGAGTTCACATGAGGCTGTGAATCCCTGCTGGGGACCTGGATCACACGATTTTATGATATCATGATTACTTTGTGTGGCATGATTTGCTATAGGGACCTAAATATTTTAATTCTAACACACAGCAAAATCATCTGGCTTTTCTTTAAGGTCAGACAAATTATGCTGCATGCATCCATTGGTCTTCAAGTGTCATGAAACTCAAATAATTTGAACATTTTTGAGAAGTTAACCCAGACAATTCTGTGCACTCTTTGTGTGTAGTTCCCATGCCATCCTCTCTAATATTATATACTAGAGGTGGAAAACATTTGTCCGAAGTCCTGATCTGAGGCTGACCAAGCAAAGCAAATAGAAACAAGCTCCCAAGAACCCTTCCTCTCGCAACAGGTCTTAGGTCAGTGAAATTCACTGACAAAAGAAATGCTGGATGCAAGAGGGTCTGGAGAGTGTTTGGAAAGTGTCTTAGAAGAGAAAACGATTTTGGGCAACTAAACAGAAAATATACAAGAGGATCTGAGAATTCTCTGAGCTAAAAAGTGAGTGAGGTTCAGTGCCCTCTTGCTCACCCTTGTGCACTCACATCTTGCCTCTCATGGAAACAGGACTTTGGGCTGGGCAAACCTTGAGTCTCCTGTGCTCTTAATTGAATTTCCACTGATGTGAGATTTTAAAGTATAATTATAGTCCCTTGATCAATGATAATTATCTCAATCTAAATTTCTTTTAATGAATTATATAAGTCTGGTGCTATTTCTTGTTTAAAAAAAAAAACAAAAACGTGCTTTTCATACACTCAACAGCTTAATCCAGTCAGGAGATCCAAGCTCACTGGGGACTTTTTCTTAGATAAGTAAATCTTTGCCTGCTAAATTTTCAGTTACAAAGAGTTGATATAATGTTTAATCACCAGAAATACAGTTTTTCCTGTCTTCAAATTATTTAATTATGGTATCTCAGCATATATTTATTTAATGTTCATTAAAAGGAACGAGTAGAGTACACACTGCTCTAATTAATCCTTGGTAAGCATTCTGTGCTCAACAAGTGTCCAAGAGCAGTGGAGCCAGCTCTGGGAAAGCTACTGAGTCAGGAAAATGTTCTTTGCACCAAGTAAAAATCTCCAAGAAGGAATCAAAGTTGGGCAGGGCAGCATGAAAAACAGAAAATTGCCTTGATTAAAACATTAAAAAAAAAATTAAAAAGTAAGCAAATTGCATCATAGAGAACGAAAGGTTCCCAGGGATGGACTGTGTCAAAAGACAAACATTTCTGGAAATCACTACTGAAGGTTTCAGCAGGGTGTCATAATTAGGATCACTGGCTTAACAAGAGACCTGAACACCCTGAAGAGTTCTTTCTCCATCACCCCTTTACAGTACTCCCTTGAATGTGCTTTTTGCTCTGCATACCCTGCAAATATGCACCACATTTCTTCCATCTGTGCTTTCCTGGGTGCTTGTCTCTTCAGTGCCTCTTTCCTAAAATGTTTCCATCCTTGAACCAGCCTGACTGCTAGGAAAACCTTCAGCACGTTCATGTAAACCCTCCTTCTTGACCTTCTTTTCCTACCACTCAAAACTGTCTCCTTTCTATCTACCCACATCTTCTAAGCAGTGCTGGATCCAAGCAAAACAAAATTTCTCACTCTCTCCGAAAGCAATCCTCTTCGTGGGGCAACACTGCCAAGCTCCTGGGGAAGGGAGACCATCACCCTGTGCTGAGCCCAGCTTGCTCCATCACCCAGGAGCAGAGCACAGCTCTCGTTTCTCTCCCTCCTCTTGCCTGTGTTGCATTCCTCTGAAGAGTCAAAGGAAAAAGAAAAAAACAGCGACTTTATTTTAGTACAAATTCAACCAGCAGGAATGCAATTATGGCCATCCTTTTTAAGGCTTATCACAGGCAATTTTTGTCTCTGCAGTGTCCCCTTCCCCAAGGGCTGGGGACAGCTGGGAGCTCACCCTTACCTGCTCCACAGGTGTCAGCTGGGGAAGAGCATCTCTCGGTGTCACATTTTACTTGTAGCTATCTACATGGATTTTTAACTAACACCCGCTGAGAGAACACCAAATCCAGTTAAACTCTTGAAAAATCAGTGCCTTTCCTTCGACTCTGAGAGCAGCGGTTTTGATTGCAAGCCACTTTGAACAGGATGAAAAAAAACCCTGATCCTTTTCCTGACTGGATTTAAACTGTTCAGCGCACAGGCAGGACTGTGCATGTGGTTCTGTGGTTCAGAAACACCTCTGCTGAGAGCCACGGTCTTCAAAATCCCCCACAGATGCTACTGCTCCCCGTGGCAGCATTTCCTTCCCACTTCCATCCCTGCTGTTCTCCTTTTCTAATTCATTTATTTATTAATCAAAAGGCTCCCCACTGTGAATCCAGTGCCTTTGCATCTGCCTAGCTGGCAGGTAAAAGGACCCAGCACTGAATTTATCAGCCTTGCCTTCACCACTGGCCCCAGAAATGCTGCAGTACACCTTAGAGCAACACGCAGCTGATGGGGAGGAGTAAAGGGGGCATCTTCTACACAATTCCCAGGGATTTCTACCTCAAATCTACAACCAAATTTAACACACAAAGGAGCCCAAATTGTTCTAGTTTTCACACACCTTTTACAACTTCAAATTATTCCCCGAAGCTGCTTCTCTCTGGCAGACACAGTCATGACAGGAAGCGTTGCCTTGCTTCTGAGCTACTTTGAGGGAAAAACTCTAATTTTAGTGGAGTTGGGCTTGAAATGGAAATGGAGAATCTGTTTTTGTTAATGGCTATAGAAAGTCTAGGAAAGCCTGCTGGTCCAACTTGTGAGCGTGGGATGTTGCCTGCAGGGGGGAAGTCTATCTTTCTTCTCCTGTTTTTTAAAAATTTAGTGGGAACAGAATTAGGCAGTTATGGGCAGTAGGTGTTAAGAGAACCTAGCCAAGAAGAAATGAAGTCCAAGAAATTCTCCTGCCTCTTCTAGTCATCTTTAATTCACTAATTTTTCTCTTTGATAATGCCATAGCAACTGAATGTATTTTCCAGTTCTTCATCATCTTCATCACAGGCCATTTAGCTGCTTCCCAGCAGTACTGACTTCCAGGCTCATTTTCACTCTTCACACAACTCCAGCTCCTGCTCCACCTGGAACACCCCCAAGATCCTCCCTGCTTGTCTGGGCTTCTCCCTTGAGTGACTGCAGCCAGCCCTGCCTGTGCAGCATCACATTGTCCATACCCTCCTCATCACTCATCCCTTGCATCTCAGTTCTCCCAGGTGACCTTCATGCCACCAGCCCTGTCCCTGGGCCAGACTCTTCTCTCACCCTGGCAAGATGCAGTGACATAGCAAATAAAAAGCTGTGGCACTGAGTGCCTGAGGCCACTTTTTAATGCATGTGGGGTTTTAGATGTTCTCTAACTAAAGCCATATGTTGATACCTCAGGAAGACTTTTGACTCAGAGGCTCAACAGCGATCATGACAAGCAGGGGAATGATTAGAGTTCAGCAGGCTTTGGAGAAATTAGGTTACCTATGGAGGCTTCTAAATATAGGGTCAGGCTCTTATGGAAATCTTGGCCTCCTCAAGATTTTAAACTACTCAAAAATACCACACACAAACCCCCTATTTGACCATTACTGCGTTACTTCTGTTTTCCAGGGTGTGATGTTTTTCCCAAACATGACTTTATGCAATATATTTCTTATTCTGAATTCAGAAGTTGCTGTAAACACCAAAGAATTATTTTCTCAGCCCAAAAAGCAGCACCTGTGTCCCACCAGTAGTCTAGCACTACAGAGAAGAGTGCACGGAGGCACTGCCCAATCCTTGGCACCACACTCCTCCCCAGCTTGCTCCTGCAGACTGTATTAATTTTTGAAAGAGCCAAATTGATTTCCCGTTTCATTCTCTCTAGCAGTAATGAACCAAACAGCTACACGGCAGGAATGCTCTCCTCCACAGCCTGTTAAAGTCTCTTAAAAAGTCATTAATTCCCAAGTTTCCTGTCCTTAGTGAACAGGTTACTGTCACTGCTGAACTCGGGCAGCTGCCCAGAAGCTGAAAGGCAGGAGTAGGACAAATTTTCTCCAGTGCTGTCAGAGCACAGATCCACAGAAATCCCTGAAGAAGATGATCCATGATGAGGTCTAAAATCAAAATTATGGTTCAAGTGGTTTAACATATTCCTCACTTCTTCCTCAGTCTGGCAGTCGTGACAGAGGAAGATCTCTTACCTATTTTGCTTTGGCAACACAGGATGTCACTTCATGAAGGCATTTAGAATAAAAAACAGTGATCAACCAGCTCTAAAGTGCATGGGCTCTTCCACTGGCACCAACACTATCCAAAAGTTCATTTAAAAAACATCCGTATCTTTATG
>VYZR01090699.1:159711-170276 GCA_013400675.1 Oxylabes madagascariensis
AAAAAAAAAAAAAAAAGAGATTTAATGACCTTTCCTCTAACAGACAGGTAGGTCAGGGGGCTTATTAAGAACATCTGCTCCATTCCTCTGGCCGTAATGGAGACATTTATGGAGGAAGAAATGCAATTGTGGGATCTCAGGCAACCCACTCTGCCCCGAGCAGCAGAATCTTAAGTGTGCCTCAGGGCACCTAAACCAGCTGGTGGACAAGTTGTGTTGTCCACACCCAGCTGCAGGGAGCTGGAGGCCTCTCTGGGCTTATGGAAGGACAGGACCAAGCATGTGCCACCTTTTTTTTTTTTTTTTTTTACATTTGCATCCCCCAGCCCAGAAGATCCAGATGGCAGCGTGGCAGCCATGAAAGTGGCATGGGGGCTCAAGATGTGAGTGCCAAGTCACAAACGTCCAAACATCACAGCTGCATGCTGAGAGAACCAAGTAGAAACCATGTCCATCCTGGTTTTGGTTCAACACTAGAGGCATGACAGGAGCCCTGTGTCTGGGTTCATCTGCCTGCTCTTCATCCCTGCAGTCAGTGCCCCCAGACAAACCTGGCCTGAGCTGACATCTCGCTGCTCTCCAGAACACAAAACAAAGATCCTCCACAAATCCAGAAAACTCTAACAAAAAGGAACCCTGTGTCTGGGTTCTTCTGCCTGCTCTTCATCACTGCAGTCAGTGCCCCAAACAAACCTGGCCTGAGCTGACATCCCACCACTCTCCAGAACACAAAACAAAGATCCTCCACAAATCCAGAAAACTCTAACAAAAAGGAGCAAGGAGCTCACCTCACTGCCTGTTTTGCCTTTTCTCTTCCAAACTTTTTCTCAGCTCCAGCCATGCTCAGAGGCTGCTTGATAGGTCAGAAGGCTGCAGCCACCTTTGGGTGCCCACCTTTCTTTCCATCACCCTGGAGCTCAGCCACAGGCTGGCGTCAGATGCTTTCCTCAGACACCTCCTGGCCTGTTGTGCATTGCGTGTGAGGGTCAGAGTCTCCATCTCTCTGTGGCCAGCACACCAGGAGCTCCATCCCCACCTCAGCACACCTGCTTGATCCCTGGGCAGACCCAACCCCTCTTTTCCCCCGGGTGACCTCTCTGTACCCAAAAGGCAGTGGCCTGACAAGGCGAACAGGCAGCCTTTCTCCCTTCTGTAGCATCCCGTTTGTACTGGTGCAAAATACACATTTACGTGTAACTATGGTTAACAAATTGCTCTCCTGCGTAGCTGGTCAAAGGATAGTGCCTTGCTCTGAGTATCACAAGAGCTACAAAGCTCTCTAGGCAATGCCTTTGACTGTCAGCCAGCTCGCTGTGAATTAATGCTATGCAATGACTAGCTCAGTAGCACTTCTGAGAAATGTTTCTTATGGATTTTGCAAAAATTTTAATATGGATTAGGGTTGTACTTTCTTTTTTTTCTTTTTTTTCTTTTTTTTCTTTTTTTTCAGTGAAAAGGTCAGATTTGAAAGGAGCAAATGTGATGTGTGTCTCCAGAAAGCTTTAAATATCAGGAACAGATGTATGAGAAATCAGCCTCTTCCTAAGCACAATGTCCAATGGAATTTGGGAAGGCCTTATTTTACTCGAAATTTCTGTATGACTGGGTCCTCTTTTCTGCTTTGCTCTGTGTGTCTTTGCCTGGGCAGACTTCAAGAAAGTTTTGCATGTCTTTATATAAATACACAAACAATGGAATGGGATCTGCACAGGAGCCACATGCTGCGACAAGAGAGGAGCTGCCAATTAGGAAAGCCTCAGGACAACGCTGTTATAATTTGTATAAATAGTTTAACATATTTCAAAGGTGGGTGAAACGGTAGGACTCACACACCATGAAATTGGAGAAGCTCAGGATAAGCAATGGTATGTGTGTGGTGTCCTACAGTGTCATTAAATGTAAACTTCCACCAATTACTGCTTCTGTTGAGAATGTTGTTCTAGAACATCAAAGGATATACAAACCATAGAAATGTTGAGGTGTTTTTAGGATTTTATAAAATAAGACAGAAGCATTAGCTAGTAATAGAGCACTGCCACTGTAATTACAGCACCTGCTGAATGCAAAGTCCACTGCTCCCAGTTTTTGTGCTCATCTTGGAGCAGGATGAGTGGCCTGCCCCAGAGAAACCCAAACCAGAAAGGATTTCAGCCCTTCTGAATCCAGAGCTCAAACCTTTAAAGGTTTGGGCTGATTTCAAAAATAATGTGGAAGAGACATACAAATCCTCCTTTTTCCCAGTTATTAAATACCTTAATCATTATCTGTCCTGCGAAGTAAATCTTCCCCACTTCCCACTTTACCTGTTGTTCTTGATTTTGCAGGAGATCACCTGAGAGATTACTCAAGCTCTCCCAGTATTAGACCAAGTTATGGGTTCAGGTAAACACTTTTCTTTGTCTGAGCATGGATTACATGCCTGCATCCTGCACTCTACCCCATATATGTCCAAAATTACTGCCTGGAATCAGGCACTGAATGATATTGAGCACTCTGCATTTCATGCCTTGGTACTGCACTGCAAACAGGCCTTCAAACCAGCACCAAAATACAGAGAAAAAAATGGTTTCCTAGACAGGAAGAGGTCTGAGATAGAGAGGAAAAAGTAAGGATTCAGAGGTAAAATGCAAAAGGTTATTTGTACTGGTGTGAGAGCATCAGGATGGACTCCAACAATATCATTAGAAGGAAAAAATTAAAAACCTTTGAATTGAAAACCATGAACCTCAAGTACTTTGCCCAACCTATGCCAGACTGCACCACCTCTTCGAGGCTTTTGCAGTGAAGAGGGGTTTTGTTTGGTTGTTTTGTTTCCTGATGTCACTTATACTTGGCAGCTCCCCCTGAACATCCACAAAACTGCTCCACCTCCTTCCTTCACTCTGCTCCTGCCCCTTCCTTACCTCTTCCTCACATATCTATCACTTAATTTTCAGTTTGGCTACCAAAAAATAAACATTCCTTCTTCCAGAGAACTATTTTATGGCAGAGAAATGCAGACTCTGCCTCTCCTTCTGGACAGGTTCCTCCACCTTCCCCGTTCCCACCTTGCTGGGACATGCTATGCCCAGTTGGGATTAGCAATGTGATATTTTTACATTTGTCAAACCAGTCTCAGAGTCTCACTCAGCCCATGAATTGAGCCCCCTGCTCCCTTCTCTCACACCCAACCTCGTAACAAGTTCCAGGGCTGCCAAGCCACAGCAGCAACCTAATCTCTGTAATTTACCCCTGGCATAGTCTCACCACAGACTTTGGATCCATAATAAAAGCAGGAGCAGTACTGTGCTCAGAGTTTTTGTATGTACACATGGGGCACAATTCTGAAACATCAGGAGGAGAAAAAAACAACCCAAACCCAGATTACCAGATTACCAGGTAAATAGAAATCTCAAAAAACATGAATGGAAATTTTAGCACAGAAAACGACTTTGCATATTCCTAAATTTTAAGCATGGAGACCCTCTTAACGTTATCTGGAGGTGTTGCTGGGTACATAATAAAAACTGTCTGATTTATATGTGTGCATGTGTGTGCACGCACACCCAAAGGGAGAATGTCTTTGTGCATGCATATAAATATATATATAAATAATGACACTTCTGACTTTTATTTATTACTGAATGTGAGTATTTCAAGAAGGAGGACCCTGGAAACTGCAGGCCTGTTAGTGACATTTCAGTGCCTGATAAAGTTATGGAGAAGATTGTTCTGAAAGATATTGAAAAGCACCTAAAAGAGAATTTAGTCATTCGTCACAGCCAACAAAGCCTCACGAGAACAGAGTCCTGCTTATCAAACCTGATTTCATGCCATGACAGGGTTACCCACAATGTTGATCAAGGAAAGCCTGTGGATTTAATGTTTTTGGAGTTTGAGGGAAGTGACACCCATGGTCCCATCTAGCCAGTTTTTTAGCTTCAAGAGAACTTGTTGAGGCTCATGGGTATGGAATAAGTAATCTAGGCTTTCACGTACATCTTTGAAAAGTCTGTGCTTTTGTAAAACTGCAGGCAACATTCACATACCTAATAGGTTGTGCCTGATGTGAGTGTCCACACACCATGCCCCAAAACATCTCAGAGATGAACAGCCCTGTCCCAAGATGTTGAATCTGAACACCAGCAAAATTAATTTAATAAATGATCTTTAATTAAGTTGAACTTCAATGAATTTAATTGCATAATTATTCTGGTATGACCACATGGTAATTAAATTTGCATTGAAAACTTCAGAATAACATGAAATAAACTGAATATGGCATGACTACAAATAACTAAAAAAATGTGCTGATTGTTTCACTCGTTTTCATATTAACTCAATGCACTCCTGTATTTCTTGGTTTCTCACTGTCTCCAGTTCCTCACACAGCAGGACTGTGGGATAAGAATTTTGTCAGGGAAGATGGGCTAGACCTGTTGGACTGCATGTATTTTGCATGCAATGAGCTGGAAATTTTTGCCCCACAACTTCTGTCTCATTTTCCCGCTTCACTACCCCGTGCTCTTGCACTTCCTGAAGTTTGATTTCTCTCTTGCCTTATTCTGCTCCTCACTCTGTGCTCTCTGTCCTGCTGTTCCCTAGATTTTACCACTCACATGTACTCATCCAAGAGGGAGTTCCTGTTCTTCTCTATATCCCTAAGCAGGGGACCTTTGCCTCCCCCTGTGTTTTGTAGCTCCTCACCCTTTCTGACACTGAATATTGTTTTCTATGTCTTGTCTCTCATGTTCTTTGTCTTTTCATATTCAGTTCACAATCCTGTCAATGCTGCAAAAGCGCTTTATTTCTACTCCCTAAGTAGGCATGGAAATTTACAGGGCTGTATAAATACATAATAATCAATAATCATAATGACGCCACATTAAAATTCAAGCCTACAACCTCAGCAGTTACTGTAAGAGAAGTAATTTACAGAGGTTACATGCACTGAACTTTGCTGAAACTTGGTAAGGGGATTAACTTAAAGAATTCCTTATTGGGAAGTTACTAATTATTTGCTGTGGATAAGTACTATCTGGTATATCATTATCTGAAATTGCTTTGTGAACACTGTGGTCTGAACTAAAAATCAATCCAGCTGAACGGGATGGGATTGAGGTGCCAAGGTATAGGCATCTAATCCCATTTCCAATAGTCCAGGATATGACACTCAACTGGCAACTACTGCTCCATGCGGACATGAATTTCAGGAGTTCCTGTACCCTCTCTGACTGCCCTCTGTGGGCTCCTCTCCTACCCTGGCACATCTAAAATGACATTTCCCATCCATGTTCAGGCAATCAAGTTCCAGGCTTGTGCCCTCAGGTCGTCAGCCCTGAACTCTGAACTGAAATGGAAAACTCTAAAACAATCTACCTAAGGATGGCCTTGAACTCAGCATCACATTGAGACAAAGTGAGGAAGGAGGATTCCTTTGATGTCGACTTTGCAGTTAGTTTGCAATCCCTTTACTCTTGGAAGTGTAAAATTACAAAAGGAAAACAGACTGGAAGTGAGTTAAAGGTTATAAATACCTGGTGTCAGGAGAATGACAGAGGTGACAATCAGCGAGCAGATAACGAGAATAACAAGTAAGGCAATTGCAATTCCTTTCCAGTTCCTTTGAGGAGGATTACTCCCCACCAGCTCCTAGAAACATCAAAAGAAGATGAACATTTAGAAAAGGGCACTTAGACAAGGGAGCAAGCACAGAATCCAGACAGCAGAACTACACCCTGCGACCGCGGGTGGGTGACGCCCTTGAGCCAAATACAGCTCACGCTGTTATAATTCATGGTGGCATTAATTGAATTCATCCCAAATAATTATACAGTGAATAAATGTAATGCACCCACAGGTGGCTCAGCAGTGGAACCCACACTCCCCATTACCTCCTGGCACAGGGACACCAGCCCCATCCCAGCACTCATCCAGACTCACTCATTAACACCGATTTCCTACCAACCCTCATTAAGTCTGGGAATGAGGAGCTTTACAGTAACCTTCAAGAGACTTTCATAGTAAGATGTCAGAGACGCATACAGGAAGATAAATAATTCACAGGGGCATGCATAGAGATAAAAATCAATGAGGATATCCCCCTGGTGAACTTTCCTGCCTTCCCAGAAAACATGACATCTCCTCGGGGCATACTGCGTGCACTCCTAGGTTGGTAGGTCTAAGGAATTGAAGACAGGCTTCTTGTCTAGCATAAACATTAAATTTAATCACATCCTCAACACTTCAGAATAAAGCTCCATCACCACTCACTGATTAGCTCTGACTGCACAGTGGTTGCACCGTATGTTCTGCCTATGATGTATACAGCACCCCTGCTCTCAGGATTGAGGTTTTTATGAAGTGCTGTGTTTTCATTTGCAAGATCTTAAAAATTTATTGCACTTCCATGCGTTTTGCTGGATTCCTCTTAGCATTTTGCACTATTTGTGATTTCATGTATGCATTGAAGCACCCACAGGAACTGTATGAAATATTAGTGTACTCTGCTTTTCTGGGAGGCTGAATTCACTCAAGGGATCTGGTCTCACAGCCAGAACAACTTTGGATGCTCCTCCTCCTTGTGAAACTCATCTATTTAGGTTTTTTGCCTCATTTCCTTTACTATGAGGGATGGTGTGTCTAAAACAGAGCTCCTGGTACTTATTTAAAAGATTTTTTTTTCCATTTTGGATTTTTTATGAAAACAAAAAGCTTTCTAGTAGACTAAGTTCTTCTGTTATTCAAAGTTTGCTTACTTCTGTTTCTTATACACAGCAACAAGACTGGAAGAGAGAAGTCAGGCAAACCTCAGAGTTTTGTTTTCAGAAGATGCTGGGAAATGTTTTTAAAACTTTCCCTAGAATTCATTTTACAGAAAAAGATAATGTCTAGACTCATTTTCTATATGTTTGAGGATCTAGCCACTACAAAAGCTATAAATCTGCAATGGAAAGCCAAGTTTGAGGCATTAAGCACCCGATGCACTCCATAATTTATTCTAATTCTGGAAAAGACAGGAGGCTTCTCCTCCTTCTGGCAAAGAGGGGTAGAGGTGAGCACACCCTCCCCTCCTTGTCTCTCCCCTTGTTTGTACTTGGATTTCTATTTGAAATGAAAAATAATTAGAAGGAACAAATTTATAGTTTACTATCATTACTGGAGAAAATTTTGAAAAGTAGGTCAGGAGCTTTGAGAAACGTAATTTTGGCAACAAGCAAGCAGAATAAATGCTTCCATTTATACAAATTCTTTATCCTAAACACAAATACAAATGTTAATCAATTTAGTCTTCTAACACCATTTTTAGGAAACTGTTATGGTCTCCAATTTTCAGGCGATACAAAAAGGCACAAAAGACAGTCTGTGGCTTTCCAAGGGGAGAAAATTTATAACTAAGCCAGGGAAATAATGTAGGGCTTCTTAGTAAGTGGCAGAAATATTCTTTCTTTCACAGCAGGGTACAGAGGGTCTAGAGAGAAACAGGAGAACTGTGGAGAAGCAGGTGAGAAACCCAGCCAAGCCCTCAGAGTGTCCTGGGACAGAGGAAACACTGACAGTGTCACAGAACTGGTGGCAACAGTCACAGTCCTGAAAATAATCTAACAACACTGCCACCACAAAAGGTCAGAAATTTAAAATTGAAGAAGAAATTAGCGCATGGACTTGAATAACATCTACAAACCCAGATATAGTTCAAGAGCTTAATAACACCTTGTATTAAGTGTGATTTCCCCATCCACGAGTCCCAGTGTGATAGAAATGCACACACATACTTGAGGGTTCAGGACAGCTGTACTTGCACTGAATCCATTATCAAGCCAATCCTATTAATTCTACAGGCATTCAATCAATATTTGAGCAAAATCTCAACTGAAAAAAAGACTGAATTTCTAGCGTATCAAGAGGAGGAAAACTATTCATAAGCAAAATATTGGGGTTTAATACACTGCGAGGAAGTAGAAAAGAACATTTTCACTTTCTTTTCAAAATTCCGTCAGGAAATTTCCCCTGGTGAAAAGCAAGGAGAGAGAAATGACTTTTCAAAGAAAGACAAACAGCTTTATTCATCACAGGTTTGGAAAGCTGCTCTTTTGTTCCCAGTCATTTGAAGTCTCTTTTGATAGAATCACTTACAGTGAAGCTGCAGACACATCACACCATATTCATGATATCACTGCTGCCTCAGATTATTCTGTATTTCTGTTAATTCCAGAGGTATGTTGCTGTGTCACTGTGGCCATCTTTTACCTCCAGGGGGTTACAGCCCCACCAACCTGTGACACCCCCTGCCCTTGGCAGCAAACCCTCACTCTGCACTGGGATTTCCCACAGCAGGCATCAGCTGCCTGCTCTCACTGCTCAGGGGAGCCTCTGAGCTTGGGACTGAAGCCAGGAAGGAGTTGGATTCAACCCATGGCAGGTGCTGATCCAAGCACATAAATGATGTTCTGGAAGTGGCAGCCCTCAGGGTGCGTTTCCAGCACGGAGCTCAAAGCTGGGATTTGCCTGTTCCTGAAAGACCCAGCTTGCAGGGATAAACATGGAGATCTAAACCGACCAGCAAGCAGATGCCCTTTGTGTTAATCCTAAAGATACCACCTTTGTGTTTCATGCTGAAATCTGAGTGTGTGACACAAAGGGAAATAAGCCAAGCACCTACGGTTTCTGCTCTGATGAAAGAAAACATTGAAGTCACTCATCAGTAGGAGCCACCTCCTCTCTGCCTCACATGAAGCATTAACACAACATCCTCATGACCTCTGCAAGCAAGCTAAAGCCCTTCAGCCTGGTTTTCTTCTTCTTTTCCTTTGCTGCTTGTTTTTCACCTCCTTCTTCCTATTACATGAAAACTAAATTGATTTTGGATTTGGAAAGTAAACCAGATGTTTCCACAGGTTTTTACACAAGCACACTTCATTGATGCTGCATATTAAAAACTGCAAATGCTATAATTTACATCTTCATTCGTGATTGAAAAACGTTGCTAGCCACCTGTGAAGTTGATTTTGGAGCCAATAATCCAGACATCTACAGTACCTTAAGACTCTAAAATACAGATCTGCAGTGACATATTTTCCTGCCTGTGAAAGAATCACTGTGTTGACATGTTATGGATGAAGGCTGGATGTGCTCCAACCCAAGATGCTGTCAACAAAATTATTTCTGGCATGTTTATTTGAAACCTGCCAAAAGCCTGCCAGCACAGTGGTCATATTACAATAATATAAGAGCTTCTTAAAACAACTCATCAAGCACAACTTCTTTTTTCCTTTTTTAACAACCATATCTATATGGCTGAAGGACAATATAGACATCACTTGTCAAGTATTATTTAATAAAACTTATACATCCTGGACCACAATCTTTGAAGTATCAGCAGTGAGATAGTCATGGTTGGCCTCTTAGTCTTTTTCAACATAGAGATGCCACTTTTGTGCAATAACAATAAATCCCAGGTGTGTTATATGAAATATATACTTTNTGAAAGAATCACTGTGTTGACATGTTATGGATGAAGGCTGGATGTGCTCCAACCCAAGATGCTGTCAACAAAATTATTTCTGGCATGTTTATTTGAAACCTGCCAAAAGCCTGCCAGCACAGTGGTCATATTACAATAATATAAGAGCTTCGTAAAACAACTCATCAAGCACAACTTCTTTTTTTCTTTTTTAATAACCATATCTATATGGCTGAAGGACAATATAGACATCACTTGTCAAGTATTATTTAATAAAACTTATACATCCTGGACCACAATCTTTGAAGTATCAGCAGTGAGATAGTCATGGTTGGCCTCTTAGTCTTTTTCAACATAGAGATGCCACTTTTGTGCAATAACAATAAATCCCAGGTGTGTTATATGAAATATATACTTTTCAAATACAGGTGCTGTATTTAGAGGTTCCTTGCAGAACCAGGTGACACTGGGCCAAGGAGACTGAGCTCTGGACTCAGCTACACTGGTGTAAATCTGAAGCAAAAGACAAAAGAAAATCCAAGAAAATAATGGTATGAAATAAAAGCAGGTGCAAGATGTTTTGTTGGCCTCAGAGGTGGCAGGATGGAGATTTATAGCAGTAATTTTGTAGTTTCCATACTCGCTACTCTTGCAAGCACTGTTTCTTGCTTCTTTTTGATTTATTTCTAATTTTTGACCTTAAATATTACACTTACAAACACAGCAAAGAAAATAATTCTTCTAACAAGCTTGTTAACGCTGTTAATTGAAAGATGTGTATTATACCTTTCACTTATGTCACTTTGTTCTGAATTAAGACATCTGCCTAATGAAAGGTGGGTGAGTGTGGTGTCTCTGACAACTCAGCTTACCAAGTCCAGAACATAGCACAGAATAAAAAGGTATGGGAACACTGTTGTCCAAGACAAAAGCTCCAGTGAAGTTCAGTGGAAAAATAATCTTGCTGCTAATTAGTTCTTCATAATACAAAATTGCAGCAAATTATACCTGCTGAATAGTATAACAAATGAGCTGAGGAGTGGGTAACCCACACAGTTATTAGATTATTAACCTTATGCTGCAAAAAAAGAAACACTAATTGGGATGATAATGGCAGTAAACC